>VSMD01094858.1:0-75935 GCA_008750895.1 Mirza zaza | reverse complement strand
ATATATAGAAAAAATTAGCCGGGCATGGTGGCACATGCCTGTAGTCCCAGCTACTTGGGAGGCTGAGGCAGCAGGATTGCTTGAGCCCAGGAGTTTGAGGTTGCTGTGAGCTAGGCTGACGCCATGGCACTCACTCTAGCCTGGGCAATAAAGTGAGACTCTGTCTCAAAAAAAAAAAAAAAAAGGCTAGGCCTGGCGAGGTGGCTCATGCCTGTAATCCTAGCACACTGGGAGGCAGAGGCGGGAGGATCACTCAAGGTCACCCCGTCTCTACTAAAAATAGAAAGAAATTAATTGGCCAACTAAAAATATATAGAAAAAATTAGCTGGCCATGGTGGCGCATGCCTGTAGTCCCAGCTACTTGGGAGGCTCAGGCAGGAGGATCGCTTGAGCCCAGGAGTTTGAGGTTGCTGTGAGCTAGGCTGACGCCACGGCACTCTACCCCAGGCAACAGAGTGAGACTCTGTCTCAAAAAAAAGAAAAAAACGATTACTTTGTCCCTTCTACCATGAGGATGCAAGATGGTGCCACATTTGTATGAACCAGAAAGTGGACTTTCACTAGACAGCAAATCTGCCAGTGCTTTGATCTTGGATTTACTAGCCTCCAGAACTGTGAGAAATAAATTTCTGTTGTTACAGGCCACCCAGTTTATGGTATTTTCTTGGAGCAGCCTGGATGACTGCTTTTCTCCTAATTCTGTGGACATTCTTCTTTTTTTTAAATTTTTTTTGAGACAGAGTCTCACTCTGTTGCCTGGGCTCAAGTGCCACGGTGTCAGCCTAGCTCACAGCAACCTCAAACTCCTGGGCTCAAGTGATCCTCCTGCCTCAGCCTCCCGAGTAGCTGGGACTACAGGCATGCGCTACCATGCCTGGCTAATTTTTTCTATATATATTAGTTGGCCAATTAATTTCTTTCTATTTTTAGTAGAGACGGGGTCTCACTCTTGCTCAGGCTGGTTTCCAACTCCAGACCTTGAACAATCCACCCGCCTTGGCCCAGAGTGCTAGGATTATAGGCATGAGCCACTGCGCCTGGCCTAATTTTATTTTTTAAATTGACAAATAATTGTACATATTCATGGGGTATACAGTGATGTTTCAAAATATAATGATCAGATCAGGGTAATTACCATATTCATCATCTCAAACATTCATTATTTCTTTGGGTTGAGAATGTCCCCCCTCTAGCTATTTGAAATTATATGTTATTGTTAACTATAGTCATCTTACGGTGGGTACAGAACGCTAGAATCTATTCCTCTACTTAGCCGTAATTTTATATCATTTAACAAATCTCTCCCTATCCTTCCCTTCCCTGGACATTTTTCTTTGTTTCCTTAGTAGCTTCAAATCCTCTGCAAACAATGCAGTCAAAGTTGGAACTTTAAAAAATTTAACACTGAAAGTTTTCTTCTCACTCTATGCTCTAGTATATACTGTATACACCAGCAACCCATTTTTATGTTCTCTGTGACGAAAGGCAGCCCCAGCCATCTGGTCATGCATTCAGACATTTGGAAGTTGTCCTAGAAACCTCACTCTCTCCAATCTTCCCTTTCCAACTTATTACCAAGTCATGTGGATTTAATTTCAGAAACATCTCTTGAATTTGTCTACCTTTCTTCATCTCCACCCCATCCCTGGTCCAGACTAACATTAGTTCTTGCAAGGAATGCTCTAAAATCCTCCTAACTGATCTACTCTAGCTCCTCTCCAACAAATTCTCTCCATTGAACTAGGAGACAATTTGAAATATAATCTGATCCTTTCACCACATTGCTCTAGTGCCTTTAATGGTTCTTATTGTTGTTGGATAAATTCTAAACTCTAGCTCACGCCTGTAATCCTAGCACTCTGGGAGGCCGAGGCGGGCGGATCGCTCGAGGTCAGAAGTTCGAAACCAGCCTGAGCAAGAGCGAGACCCCATCTCTACTATAAATAGAAAGAAATTAATTGGCCAACTAATATATATAGAAAAAATTAGCCGGGCATGGTGGCACATGCCTGTAGTCCCAGCTACGCGGGAGGCTGAAGCAGTAGGATCGCTTGAGCCCAGGAGTTTGAGGTTGCTGTGAGCTAGGCTGATGCCATGGCACTCACTCTAGCCTGGGCAACAAAGCGAGACTCTGTCTCAAAAAAAAAAAAAAAAATTCTAAACTCTAACTTCACCCTGCATGGTCTAATCGCTAACTTCCTCTTACAGAAGCCCAGCCCCCCTCCAGACCTCCTGCTTGTAAAATAGAATCTTGTAGCTGTAAAATAGAATCTTAAACCCTAAGGACTGCTTTTCTCATTTGTTTCCTTGGTTGATACTATGTTGCAATGATAACATTCACATTGAAATCTGTTTTCCTGGAAGCATAAATACTAATAGATTTGGACGGGGGTTCTTTTTACATTTTGGTTAGTTTTATTTTTTGTGTTTTTAATCAGAAGAGGAGCTTCCGAATATCTTATTTTCCCTTCATGTAAAAAAACTTAACAGAAACCTATGGCTCCAAAGAATTAAGAATTTGAAAGTCTTTGTCTCCTTTGACAAATATAAGCAGAATTTTTTTTTACAACCATACTTTACATATTACCAAAGGATATTTATTTTATTTTTAGAGACAGGGTCTTGCTATGCTGCCCAGGCTGTACTTGAACTCCTGACTTCAAGCGATTCTCCCACTTCAACCCTCAGAAAAGCTGAGAATAAAGGTGCATGCCACCATGCCTTCCTACCAATGCACAATATTTTGGCAATATAATTTAAATTTTCTATCTGAAGGGCAGTTAATACAAGTAGAATATAAATTCTGAGGTTCTATCTCTAAACACAATGTTAAAAATTCAATTAGTTTGTGCAAATTCCAAAGTTTCAAGGCCAGGGTTGCTGATATGGTAAAAAGTATTGTATGCTTTCTAAAAGAGAATTATTGAGCAAAATGTGTTTTCATCAGAATTAGGGTCAACATTATAATCTTTATGTTTCATAATTAGCCACATTTTATCATATATATATATATTTTTTTGGGGATGGGGTCTTCCTCTGTTTCCCAGGCTTGGGTGCAATGGCATGATCCTAGCTGACCACAGTCCTGAACTCCTAGGCTCAAAGGATCCTCCTGCCTCAGCCTCCCCCTTAGCTGAGACTATAGGCACGCTGGTACCACGATGCCTGGCTAATTCTTAAATTTCTTTTTAGAGACGGGGTCTGGTTATGTTGCCCAGGCTGAAGTGGAGTGGCTATTCACAGGTGGGCGCAAGCAATTCTCCAGTCTCAACCTTCAGAGTAGCTTCACTTTTAAGTTCTTTCTGGGGTGTGGACCCCAAATACTAAATAAAGACTGTTTCTCCATGGGGTGCACAACTTACTCTAGCTTTTGGGTGCTCAGAAGCTGGACTTACCAGGATTTAAAATTCCTACCAGTTTAGACACCTTGGAGTCAGGAACTTCGGTGATTTCAATCATGAAGGAACCCCTTGTATTCGTCTTTTTTTTTTTTTGAGACAGAATCTCACTTTGTTGCCCAGGCTAGAGTGAGAGCCGTGGCATCAGCCTGGCTCACAGCAACCTCAAACTCCTGGGCTCAAGCAATCCTTTTGCCTCAGCCTCCCGAGTAGCTGGGACTACAGGCATGTGCCATCATCCCCGGCTCATTTTTTCTATATATATTAGTTGGCCAATTAATTTCTTTCTATTTATAGTAGAGACGGGGTCTCACTCTTGCTCAGGCTGGTTTTGAACTCCTGACCTTGAGCAATCCGCCCACCTCGGCCTCCCAGAGAGCTAGAATTACAGACGTGAGCCACCACGCCTGGCCTGTATTCGTCTTTTAAATCTATCATGGAAGAATCTCTAGCTGACCACTAGAGTTTTGCACTGAAGTTTTTTCTCTAGCGTTATATAATATCAATACATGCTCCAATGGCTCTATCTGCTGCCAAGGAGAGGAACAGCACTTCATCTGTCACATTCTAGGATAGCAAAGCCCAGTGATGATTGGGAATTATCTGCCTCCTTTTTGCTGCTGTTTTATCAGAATCCTTTTGGATTGAGGACGGGCTGAGTAGCATTTGTGGTTCAGTATTTGTTTATCTTTTAAGTCTGCAGCTCCTGTTATATTAACAATACTCCAACCTGTTTTCCCCTTTGTGATAAAGTTTTAATTAGAGAATCAACTAAAAATATACATATATTAATATAATTCTTTAGATTTTTTCCTTCATTAGATAGTAGTATGTTGTGATTTCCTAGGAATTCTTTCATTTTTGTAAAAGTTTTCAAAGTGATCAGAGTAAGGATGCACATAATATTCTCATTATCTTTTTTTTTGAGACAGAGTCTCACTGTGTTGTCTGGGCTAGAGTGAATGCCATGGCGTCAGCCTAGCTCACAGCAACCTCAAATTCCTGAGCTCAAGAGATATTTCTGCCTCAGCCTCACAAGTAGCTGGGACTACGGGCATGCGCCACCATGCTCAGCTAATTTTTTCTATATATTTTTAGTTGTCCAATTAATTTCTTGCTATTTTTAGTAGAGATGGGGTCTCACTCTTGCTCAGGCTGGTTTCAAACTCCTGACCTTGACAGTGATCCTCCCACCTCAGCCTCCCAGAGTGCTAAGACTCATTATCTTTTTAAAGCTTGTAAGATGAATAGAAATGTGTTTTTGTTCTTAAAATCAGAATTTATGCCTTATCCTTTTTATTTTTAAATTAACAGTCTTCCCAGAGGTTTATCAATTTTATTAAATCATTTAAATAACAATTTTGGCTATATTGGATTTTTTATTGTGTTGGCTTGCCATTTCATTAATTTCTTGTTTTTTTTAAACTTAAAAACAATTTTAAGTTGTGGTTAAAATAATAACATAAAATTTACCATCTTAACTATTTTTAGTTGTTCAGTTGAGTAGTATTAAGTGTGTTCACATTGTTGTGACTCCAATGTACTTTTAACCTTAATATCACAAGAGGGAACTAGGATATAGTCAGTCTCTGGTTCCGAGCAGTCTATGCAGTTCCTCACAAAGTCATCGGAATCATTACACAAGTGTAAGGTCATTTATCCACAGGATGATAGAGCAATTATTACACTGATGTGAATCCTGTGAGTCCCTGAATACTGATAAATCACGTTTTTATTGATGTCATCATCTTACTCCTGTCTTGATCAGATGAGACGTGCTGGGTTTGTTTCCATTGTTTTTAAACATACGCGTACTCTTACTCAAGAGCAAGCCTCGTTCTCTGTTTCCTAGGAGTGGTAGCATGTGGACCTATTGACGTGCAATCGTATGCCTTAAACATAAAGTCTGCGTTCTTCTTTCAGTAAACGTGCGTTTCATTTCATTGTAGAAGATTTGAAAAATAGAAGAAAAAAAGAGAAAAAATATAAATTAAAAATAAATAATGAAATAAAAATCTAATCACGTGAAATGAGTTACCAAGAATGTCGTCTTTCTCCCCAGCCTTTAAAAATTTTCTCTTTGGGCCGGGCACGGTGGCTCACGCCTATAATCCTAGCTCTCTGGGAGGACGAGGCGGGCGGATTGCTCAAGGTCAGGAGTTCGAAACCAGCCTGAGCAAGAGCGAGACCCCGTCTCTACTATAAATAGAAAGAAATTAATTGGCCAACTAATATATACTGGCCAATTAGCTGGACATGGTGGTGCATGCCTGTAGTCCCAGCTACTCGGGAGGCTGAGGCAGAAGGACTGCTTGAGCCCAGGAGTTTGAGGTTGCTGTGAGCTGGGCTGACGCTACGGCACTCACTCTAGCCTGGACAACAAAGTGAGACTCTATCTCAAAAAAAAAAAAAAAATTTCTCTTTGAATGTCTGCTTCCATTAAAAAATTTTTTTTTTTCTCTCAATGTATATAAATGATGCTTCCACACATATATTTTAGAGATATCACAGGAACTGCAGAGAAATAGCTGAGAGAGACTGTCAGGTGCATCCAAAACATCTACTTTGTACCAGCAATTTTTAAACTTAGGGAGCATCAGCATCACCTGGAGGGCTTGTTAAAACAAATTGCTGGGCCCCACCCCCTAAAATTTCTGATTTAGTTGGCCTGGGGTGGGTCTGAGAATTTGTCTGTCTGACACATTCCCAGCTGACTCACGCTGCTGGTCCAGGGACCATTTACAGAACCGCTGATCTGTAGCATCTGTCCCTAACCAGAAAGGATGTGCTCTAGAGTCAGACTTATGCAGTCCTATGTCCTCATGGTTTAATAGAACAATGTCTTTTGCATTCAGTTAATAATCTTGTGACTAAAGCAGGGAATTTTCTCTAGAAACTAGATGAGAAACTTTCACATAGTAAAGAAATTTTTGACAGACTTTTTCTCATTTCCTCATTCAGACACTAGATTGAAGCTATTACAAAGTTTTTTTTTTTTTTTTTTTTTTTTTTTTGAGACAGAGTCTCACTTTATTGCCCAGGCTAGAGTGAGTGCTGTGGCGTCAGCCTAGCTCACAGCAACCTCAAACTCCTGGGCTCAAGCAATCCTGCTGCCTCAGCCTCCCAAGTAGCTGGGACTACAGGCATGTGCCACCATGCCCGGCTAATTTTTTTTTTATATATATATATTAGTTGGCCAATTAATTTCTTTCTATTTTTATAGTAGAGATGGGGTCTTGCTCAGGCTGGTTTTGAACTCCCGACCTTGAGCAATCCGCCCGCCTCGGCCTCCCAGAGTGCTAGGATTACAGGCGTGAGCCACCGCGCCCGGCCCTATTACAAAGTTTTCATTCTCTACCAGGAATATTTGTAGGATATTAAATTTTTAAAATCTATTCCCTGACTTTTTTCTTTAATTATAAGTATATGATACGTTGTGTTACTTTTTTTTTTTTTGAGACAGAGTCTCACTTTGTTGCCCAGACTAGAGTGAGTGCCGTGGCGTCGGCCTAGTTCACAGCAACCTCAAACTCCTGGGCTCAAGCGATCCTCCTGCCTCAGCCTCCCAAATAGCTGGGACTACAGGCATGCACCACCATACCTGGCTAATTTTTTGTATATATATTTTTAGTTGGTCAATTAATTTCTTTCTATTTTTAGTAGAGGTGGGATCTCGCTCAGGCTGGTTTCGAACTCCTGACCTTGAGGGATCCGCCCGCCTCGGCCTCCCAGAGTGCTAGGATTACAGGCGTGAGCCACCGCGCCTGGCCTATATTTCTATTAGTGCCGTTTTTGTCAGTTCCTTAATTTTACTTGGTAAGTATTTTTTCTATTTAGAGTCAAACAGCCTTAGCCCCCTCCACACATTTTCCAAATGTGTGAACTTATCCCACTTCCTCATATGTAGCATGGGAATAATAAGAGCTCCTGCTTCATAGGGCTGTTGTGAGTGGTAAAGGGGATAATGAATTTATAGTGCTTAGCATAGGGCTTAGAACACAATACCATTCAACAGCTGTTAATGATGATGATGATTGTTATTATTATTCACTAATTCTCATGCCGACTGCGGGGCTCAGAACATCAGAACATCATACCCCAGAGCGTGGTACGTGGGCGTGCTCAGTATTTTGAACCAAAGGGGACAGGAAGGGCCTCAGAAGCAAAGTCTCTCTGACCTTCTTCTGCCCTCCTGTCTCCTGCCTCTCTTTCTCCCCTGAACCACGTCATAGCAGCAAGTCCCCTCCTCTCTGGGGACAACTATTCACCAGAGTATTGATGATCCACCTCCGCCCGGTCCCAAGACTTGCTGCTTCCTTTACCTAGTAGCAAACTCAAGTCTCTCCTGTCAGAACAACACAGCAGCCAAAACCCAACACTTGGCAAATACCTTTTATCCTCTTCCTGTCCATAATTTTCAAAAGTAATGTCTATATTTGCTGCTTCAGTTTTCTACAATTCCATAGAAACTGCTCAAATTTATATCATCAAAATGATTATTTTCATATAAAATCCAGTGGAGCTGGGCATGGTAGCTCATGCCTGTAATCCAGGCACTTTGGGAGGCCGAGGTGGGAGGATCGCTTGAGGCCAGGAGTTGGAGACCAGCCTGGGCAACATACGGAGACCCTGTCTCTACAAAAAATTTTAAAAAATTAGCTGGATGTGGCAGTGTGTGCCTGTAGTCCTAGCTACTTAGGAGGCTGAGGCAGGAAGACCACTTGAGCCCAGGAGTTTGAGGTTGCTGTGAGCTAGGCTGACGCTACCGCACTCTACCCAGGCGACAGACTGAGACTCTGCCTCTGAAAAAAAAATCAATAAGTTAATCGAATATTGTGGGATACTAAAACACCCTGTTATACAGGATGTATTGCTTCCACTGGAGCTATTTCCATATGTTTTGCTTAATAAGGTGATTCCCTACTATTGGCCCCAAGACCACTAATCCATATTGGGTGGAGCTACTCTATTTTGAATCTTACTGCCTGAGGTCTGGTTGCTACCACTGGTTGTTTCACGATGTAAAGTTATTTTCTCTGATCATCCTATGGAACAGACAATTTTTATACTCATATGTGAAAACTCCATCTGTTAGCCTACTCTGGGTAAAAAAAAGAAAGAAAATAAATTATTGTTTAAACCTCAAATCAAGATGTAATAGTCCTTGGCCGGGCTAGGTGGCTCACGCCTGTAATCCTAGCACTCTGGGAGGCCGAGGCTGGCAGATCACTCAAGGTCAGGAGCTCAAAACCAGCCTGAGCAAGAGCGAGACCCCATTTCTACTAAAAATAGAAAGAAATTAATTGGCCAACTAACATATATAGAAAAAATTAGCTGGGCATTGTGGTGCACGCCTGTAGTCCCAGCTATTTGGGAGGCTGAGGCAAAAGGATTGCTTAGCCCAGGAGTTTGAGGTTGCTGTGAGCTAGGCTGACGCCATGGCACTCTACCCCAGGCAAAGAGTGAGACTCTGTTTCAAAACAAAACAAAACAAGATGTAATAGTCCTTACATATAATGTCATTTACTGAAAAATACTTTGGTTCAGGGAAGTTAGCAACAGTACAAGTGGCAGGGAAAAAACGCATGGAAGAAAAGAGCTTTTATGTGGATTGTCAACTAATACTTCAATTCATTTCTACATGTAACTCTTTCTAAGCCCTGAAGAAGTTACATAATCTCTTGGTATTATGTTCTAATTTGTTAAATGAGGATAATAATATCTGTACTAGTTACAGCACTCTGCCATCTAGGAGATATAAATATGTGCTGACGTTTATTAAAGTTCTTGGAGAAGTGTAAAAGCCTGTAGTACAAACAGGGATGCCATTGCAGGGCTCCCCTCCAGGACTAAACTAGGTATGGGATTTCTGAAGGATTATCTTCACTTCCTTCTCCATTCCTTCTCAGCTCACTACAAATATAAGACACACGTGTACTAAAAAGAAAATAAAAAACATTTTTGGCTTCTTACCTGACTTTCAGCAGACACATTACTTAACAGGTTTCTCTCAGCCCTTCAACCTTAAATGAGGAAGAAAAACAAACAGATATTATTGAAAATGTTTCCTCCAAAAGCCAAATTTATTATATCAGCGATTTTCACACATTAAAATATCAAGAGGAAGACACCAGAGAAGGGTATCACATCAGAGTTTTATTTAGAAAACCAGCGTATCAGAGCCTTCCAGTTTTCTCTGTGAGCTGGTCTACAGTTGTCCAAACACTACCCTCATGGGAACGATCAAAACTGGCCCTGTTACTGTGCTATTTTAGGTTAGATTATGTTAAGATTTCTCTTTTATGAGCTATCTTGGTCTTTATCCGAAGCACCTTGTAGAGAATCTCATTTTGTCTCTCACTTTCCATCATGTCCCCCGTTGGATTATCTGCCTAGGTTGACAAGACCAGCAATGTTTTCCATAGCAAATATGCAAGTTATCAGTTAATTGCAGGCATCTTTACTGATTATTGAGGAGATAAAAGTTGCTCTCTGTTACCCGTAAGTTAAAAGATTATTGAATAGGTAAAAGTTGATCTCTGTATCTCCTCCTGATAAACAAATTCTACCCACCGTATGTCTGCATGGTTCTAGATCTTTCTTTTTTGAGACAGGGTCTCCCTCTATTATCCAGGGTGGAGTTCAGTGGCACAATCATAGCTTACTATAAAATCACCTCCCACCCCAGCCTCCTGAGTAGCTAGGACTACAGGTGCATGCCACCACACTTGGTTAATTTTAAAAGAATTTTTGTAGAGATGGGGTCTCACTGTGTTGCCCAGGCTGGTCACGACCTCCTGGCCTCAAGTGATCCTCCTACCTCAGCCTCCCAAAGTGCTGGGATTACAGGCATGGACCACAACATGTGCCCAACTGATGGCTCCAGATCTTTCTACTAAAGCTTTCTCTTGAGTAACTATTTGCCCTACAATTTCCTAAGCTTACCCCTTTCGTCATGAGAAAAATTAAAACAGTACATATTAGGAAGTCATTATTAATTTGTTAACTTTCACTGAAGTTATAAATGAAAAATAATAGATAACAGTTGATAACACTTCTTAAGACTACTGATGTCTTACCAAGGAATTTTAAATACCAACAGTAACTGTGGAATCCTATGCAGAGTGCATACCTACCATTCCCTTTCTGACCTCATCTCCTGTTTCTTTCCCCTTTCCTCACTCTATTGCAGTGACATTGGATTCCTTGCTCTTTCTCAAACTTTCCAGGCACACTCCCACCTCAGGGCCTTGCATATGCTGTTTCCTCAAATATTAGCACAACTAGTATGTCACTTGCGGCCTTCCCTAGCCTTATTCAATCTAGAATTTCACACAACACGCTCTTCAACAATCCATCTCCACCTTCCCTACTTTATTTTCTATGTTGCATTTAACATATATCATATATTTTGCTTACTTTGGTTTTCGCCCCTCCCCTAGGTAGAACACAAGCTCTACCGGGCAGTGCTTTCTATTTGTATTTTTCTATTTCTTTTATCCATTACTGTATTCTCAGCACCTAAAATCCCCCACTCAAGGTAATTTAATAAATTAATGAATGTGCAGATAGTACAGAAATATTTATGTAAATTCATATTTATATTTATTAATATTTATATGTTTAAATTTGTTGGGGGGGTGATATAGGGAAAATGTTCTTGAAGCTTTTACATTTCCTGTAATTGACACTGATCACATCAGCGCATCTACGGAAACATGTTTCAGACATTTTTAGGTGGCAGAGCACCAGAATGTCCTGCTGCTGCTTGTAAATTTTTGATAGATGTAATCCATTGTAGCAGTAAAGAAGAGCTGTGGCCAGCCAATAGGCAGTATAGTGTTGCAGTTTAAAGGATCAACTCTAGCACTAGACTGTCTGGGTTTAAATCTCAGTTCTGCTACTTACGGACTTGGGCAAGTGTGAGCTGGAGCAAGTCACTCTCCCTATATCTCTGTGTGCCTTAGGATTCTCACCCGTAAAATGGAAATAGTGAGTTAATACCTGCAAAATATGACTATCAGAAACTAACCACATCACGCAACTACAGGATTCTTTTAGGAAATGACTCTTTTGAGTTTCTTTTATTACTGATTCATTCTGATTGTCAAGCACCAATAGAGGAAGATAAACAACATGGATCAAGTGTTTACCAGATGCTAAGCATAGTTCAAGTGCTTGAACCGAACTGACTCATTTGGTACAGATTGAGAGAGGCTAAGTAACTCCCCAAAGTCACGCAGCCAGTAGTGACAGAGCCAGGAATGGAATTTTGGCAGTGTGGCTTCAGAACCCACACTCTTCACAATTATATCATACCGTCTCTCGGGTGCCAAAGGCTTGAGAAAAAAGTATGGGTAAAATAAAATTCAAAACAAGAAAAGTTTCAATACCATAATTTTCTTTGAAACTGTGAAAGATACTTTTAACAGCATAATACTTGGTATAGTTCTTAAAATGATAGGATCCCCAGTAGCTGACACTGAGAGCAATAGTATAAGCCATTGCAGAGGTACCCAGGAGAAGCAATTTGGCAGGAGTCAGATTTAACACCGGTACATATCAATAACAGTATATCACTGTACTCATTTGCATTTACATTTACATTTTTTACTCAGATCCTGTCTTCCTCTCCTTCCTTTGGTAATTTAAGAAGGCATCTGAGGCCCAGAGCGGTAGCTCACGCCTGTAATCCTAGCACTCTGGGAGGCCGAAGCGAGAGGATTGCTTGAAGTCAGGAGTTTGAAACCAGCCTGAGCAAGAGTCATACCCCATCTCTACTATAAATAGAAAGAAATTAATTGGCCAACTAATATACATAGAAAAAACTAACCAGGCATGGTGGCACATGCCTGTAGTCCCAGCTACTCGGGTGGCTGAGGCAGGAGGATTGCTTGAGCCCAGGAGTTTGAGGTTGCTGTGAGCTAGGCTGACACCACAGCACTCACTCTAGCCTGGGCAACAAAGTGAGACTCTGTCTCAAAAAAAAAGGAGGCATCTGAGTCAGCTAAGGACAGTTTGGGGCAGGAAGACCATAAAAATACTGGCTAAAACTTACATAGGACTTCTAGGTTAGTTAGAATTTTACATACCTTGTATTTTGAACATTTTCAGCATGCTAGACTTCTACCGCCCGTGGGGAAAGCTCAACCAGACAGCGCGTTGGCCTGAACACCAGGGTGGGGAGATGGAGGTTGCGCTTCTCAAGTCGGTTCTGGTTGTAGTGCAGCATTTTCCCAGGAGGTGGCACGAGATCCAGCTGCCGCCCCTGCTTCCTTTCCCTTTGTCCCCCTGCGAATTCCCACGGGAATGAATGCTACACAGAAGTGTTGAATGGCTTCAGTTTGCCATCTTTTAATGAGTCCTTCATACTTATTATTATTGTTGTAGTGGGGTTTTTTTTTGTTTTTGGGTTTTTTCTTTTTTTGTAGAGATGGGGTCTCGCTATGTTGCTCCGGGTGCTCGAGTGCCTGGTCTCAAGCCACGCTCCCGCCTCGCCTCCCAAAGTGCTGGGATTACAGGCTCGAGCCACCACACCCGGCCGTTCACATTTCTTTTTAAATGATTGTCAAAACACTGATTCAGCAGGGCCCCTTCCGGCCCGAACCTTATTTCTCTAGGCCACTCAAACCGTGGCCCATGGAGCAGTAGCCCGAGTATCACCGAGTGGCAGACCCAACAACGCACCTATTGAATCAGAATCTGCATTTTAACGAGATTTGCATGCACATTAAGATTTGAGGAGGATTGCAGTACAGCCTTCCAGGCAGGCATTTGGCCTACCTAAAGCTTGCTGGGGCTGTTTTCAGATTGGAAACTGAAGAAACTGACAAATCAGTTAGATTAGAACTCTGCTATGGCTCCAGGGAGGTCTCTTCCTTGGAATTCTTAAGTTTGAACAGGAAGGCAAAGCTTTATTTCCCCAAACTATCAGATCGGGCCCAGGATCTAGAGAAGCCAGACACAGAGCTCTTGACGTGAGGGAGGGAGGGTGGCTGCAGACTCTTGCCCAAACTATAGGAGTACATTTCCCGTTACCCCTTAGGAGCTCGTTGTATATTTGCTGTTATCACAAGGTGGCTCCAATTAATGCAGCTACCCTACTATCAAATAATGCAGCTACCCTACTCAAAACCATATCTTGGAAATGTGTCTTTGGTTGCAAATAAAAGCAAATTACTTCACCTTCCTTCGGTGACTACGGAGGCAGGGTTCACTCCTATGCCAGGCTGTCCCTGGTGCTTGCATTTTGAATTCCATCCTCTTGTGTGTG
Organism: Mirza zaza; assembly: GCA_008750895.1. NCBI lineage: Eukaryota > Metazoa > Chordata > Mammalia > Primates > Cheirogaleidae > Mirza > Mirza zaza. The sequence continues at coordinate 62,263 of VSMD01094858.1, read as the reverse complement.
TGTGTGTGTGTGTTTTAAGGTTCCCGACATTTTACTGCTTTTCGTGAATCAGTGAATAAATCAAGACATAAGGCCGGGCGTGGTGGCTCACGCCTGTAATCCTAGCACTCTGGGAGGCCAAGGCGGGTGGATCGCTCAAGGTCAAGAGTTCGAAACCAGCCTGAGCAAGAGCGAGACCCCGTCTCTACTAAAAATAGAAAGAAATTAATTGGCCAACTAAAAATATATAGAAAAAATTAGCCGGGCATTGTGGCGCATGCTGGTAGTCCCAGCTACTTGGGAGGCTGAGGCAGCAGGATTGCTTGAGCCCAGGAGTTTGAGGTTGCTGTGAGCGAGGCTGACGCCACGGCACTCACTCCAGCCTGGGCAACAGAGTGAAACTCTTGTCTTAAAAAAAAAGAAAGACATAAACATGTGACAATTCAGGTTCCTCTGCTACTTAGGAGACTTATTTCTCTACTGCCATAAATTCACAACAAATATGTGAAAGGAACTCTGGAATGTATAAAAGCTTAGCCGTGCAGCAACATGGCCAGTCTTCCCATCCCTGCCTCCCCCAACATAAACGTGCTTTTCAGTTTTTTAATTTTTTTTTTTGCTTTTATCTCTCCTGAATTCAATCCTAAGAGATTACCTAGTCACTTTCTAATCATAGTATTAAATAGGTAAAAAAAGAGTACTGGGAGAGTTAGGCTCCATTTCTCCAGAGAATATGAAAATTCTGGACTTAAGGACCCTGGAAAATATAGTCTACGAGCAGGTTTCTCAACAGCGGCTCTCCTGACACGGTGGAGGGGATCATCCTTTGCTGGAGGGCCTGCGGGGCCTTGCAGGGGTTTAGCAGCATCGCTGGGTCTGCCCACTAGATGTCAGCAGCGCTCCCGTAGTTGTAACATCGGAAAATGCCTCCGCACCTTGCCGACTGTCCCCTGGGGTTGGGGGACACAATTGCACCTCGTTGAGAACTACCCTGTGTTTAACATCTATCTGAGCGCACCTTATACTGCTCTCAGCACCATGCCGATTCTGCCTTTTCAGTTTGAGCGGGATTGGGAGTAAAAAGGACTTAAAGATTGTAAGAATGTTCAGGGGTTGAGATACATGAACTACATGTGAGGTTTTTCCTAGGATCACTCTTTTTTTTTGAGACAGAGTCTCACTTTATTGCCCAGGCTAGAGTGAGTGCCGTGGCGTCAGCCTAGCTCACAGCAACCTCAAACTCCTGGGCTCAAGCAATCCTGTTGCCTCAGCCTCCCGAGTAGCTGGGACTACAGGCATGCACCACCATGCCCGGCTAATTTTTTCTATATATATTAGTTGGCCAATTAATTTCTTTCTATTTATAGTAGAGATGGGGTCTCANTTTTTTGAGACAGAGTCTCGCTTTGTTGCCCAGGCTAGAGTGAGTGCCGTGGCGTCAGCCTAGCTCACAGCAACCTCAATCTCCTGAGCTCGAGCAATCCTGCTGCCTCAGCCTCCCGAGTAGCTGGGACTACAGGCATGCGCCACCATGCCCGGCTAATTTTTTTTTTTATATATATATATTAGTTGGCCAATTAATTTCTTTGTATTTTTATAGTAGAGATGGGGTCTCGCTCAGGCTGGTTTTGAACTCCTGACCTTGAGCAATCCGCCCGCCTCGGCCTCCCAGAGTGCTAGGATTACAGGCGTGAGCCACCGCGCCCGGCCTCTTTCTATTTATAGTAGAGACGGGGTCTCACTCTTGCTCAGGCTGGTTTCGAACTCCTGATCTTGAGCGATCCTCTTGCCTCGGCCTCCCAGAGAGCTAGGATTACAGGCGTGAGCCTCCGCGCCCGGCCTAGGATCACCCTCGAGAAGGAAATGGGGACGTGAAACTCCAGGTAGTAATGTCTTTACAGATACTGGCAGAGAATCAAGGGTAGGTTTCCAACCTTGGCCACATGTTAGAATCACCTGGGGAATGCCTGTGGGTGTACACTCATACATACACGCACACAGATTTATTTATTTTCTCTGCCTAGACCAGGGGTGGGGAATTTGCAGCCTTAAGGCCACATATGGCCTTCTAGGTCCTTAAGTGCAGCCTTTTGACTGAATCCAAATTTTACAGAATAAATCCTTTTATTTTTATTAATACATGTTTGTCTTTTATGTTTTTATTTTATTTTTTTTTTTTGAGACAGAGTCTCACTTTATTGCCCAGGCTAGAGTGAGTGCCGTGGCGTCAGCCTAGCTCACAGCAACCTCAAACTCCTGGGCTCAAGCAATCCTCCTGCCTCAGCCTCCCAAGTAGCTGGGACTACAGGCATGCACCACCATGCCCGGCTAATTTTTTCTACATATATTTTAGTTGGCCAATGAATTTCTTTCTATTTATAGTAGAGATGGGGTCTAGCTCTTGCTCAGGCTGGTCTCGAACTCCTGAGCTCAAACGATCCGCCCACCTCGGCCTCCCAGAGAGCTAGGATTACAGGCTTGAGCCACCGCGCCCGGCCTATGTTTTTATTTTTAAAAGGAACGTATGGGCCGGGCGCGGTGGCTCATGCCTGTAATCCTAGCACTCTGGAAGGCCAAGGCAAGAGGATCGCTCAAGGTAAGGAGTTTAAGACCAGCCTGAGCAAGAGTGAGATCCTGTCTCTACTAAAAATAGAAAAAAATTAGCTGGACAACTAAAAACACATAGAAAAAATTAACTGACCATGGTGGTGCATGCTTGTAGTCCCAGCTATTTGGGAGGCTGAGGCAGGAGGATCGCTTGAGTCCAGGAGTTCAAGGTTGCTGTGAGCTAGGCTGACGCCACAGCACTCTAGCCCAGGCAACAGAGCAAGACTCTGTCTCATAAAAAAAAAAAAAAAAAAAAAAGGAATGTATTTAAAATACTAAAGAATAAAATACATTTAGATGAAACAATCCTCCCAGATTAACCCGCACAATTAGAACATTAGTAAGCCACGAGGACTAAATTGATGGCTGCTACACTCGTGACTTAGTTCTAACTTCCCCTGCCTGACTGGCGCCACTACTGCACAAGGCTGGTTGGCGAGAGTTCATGGGGGTTGAGTACGCCAGTCTGTTATCAGCTTTTGACAATGGTGCACTGCGTTCCTGTTTGAAGTGGAATTTGTGAATATTTGCACAGCTTGACAGGATTTTTTAATTCTCTCTACTTAACAGCCCATCCTGTCAAAGAAGACCAAGAGAACGCTGAAGGAAGAAAACAGATTTTGTAATGAGGAACGAGAATTGTAATATTAATCTTGTTTCAGCTAAAGATAAGAAGCTTTGCTTGCTTTGTGATACTGCAATATTAACATTAAAAAAATTCAAGGCCGGGCGCGGTGGCTCACGCCTGTAATCCTAGCTCTCTGGGAGGCCGAGGTTGGCAGATCGTTGGAGCTCAGGAGTTCGAGACCAGCCTGAGCAACAGTGAGACCCCATCTCTACTATAAATAGAAAGAAATTAATTGGCCAACTAATACATATAGAAAAAATTGGCCGGGCATGGTGGCACATGCCTGTAGTCCCAGCTACTTGGGAGGCTGAGGCAGCAGGATTGCTTGAGCCCAGGAGTTTGAGGTTGCTGTGAGCGAGGCTGACGCCATGGCACTCACTCTAGCCTGGGCAACAAAGTGAGACTCTGTCTCAAAAAAAAAAAAAAAAGACCTGGAAATAATGCCACTGAAGCAACTTATAGAGTAGGTTATGTACTGGGAAAAGAGGGAAGCCATTCAGCGACGTAGACATTGTGAAAGAATGCAGTGTGGGGGGTGGTAGTGAAAGGGACGCCTTGGTGAAATAGCAGGAAATTACCTAATCGCACAACTTCCCCAGTAACAGTTAAAGATCAGTCCTGTGAGTTCGCTCACTAACAGGCACCCTGCAGGAGTTCTGCACTACTCCTGCACTACTTCTGAAAAGAGCTGAATGGACAGGGATGGAAAAGAGATGCAAATCTCTCTTTCCAAATTGTTTTTTGAGAATCTGCTTTCACAGAGTTTCTGAGTAAACAGCAGAAGAACAAGCTAAAGCCTCAACCATATCTCGAGGGCAGAGTCACGTCTCCTGTGATAATCTCTTCTCCAAGGAAAGGCAGGAAACCAAGTCTTGGATTTGACTTCATTGCAGTTTTCGTTATCTACCTGCTGCTGCTTTTGTTACCCACTGACAGCCGTCACTGTTTCCTCTCCACCGCCCTTCCTCCCTTTGAAAATCAACAAGCTACTTGACCTTCCTGCTGACACCCCCTTCCTTTTCTTTGGGATTCCACCTCAACTCCCTGCTCTCCCCTCCCCCCGCCCCCCCCCCTTCTTTCGCCTCTCTCTTTCACTCTCTCATTCTCTCTATCCTTCTAAGCAGATAAAATAATTGTTTTTAACTTTTATATCTTAATCTCTGCATGAGAAATCGTTCTCCACCCACTCTGTGAGCACCTGCTAGGCATCTCCACCCTAACGGTAGAATGCTTAGGCCCTGATAACATTTCAAAGAACAAACTGCCTCTTTCATGGAGAACTGTAACTGATCGACAGCATGAATTAGCCTTCAACTTAACAGAACAACTTCATGCAATACTTCGAAATGAAAATATGAAAATGAAAATATACATTATTCGATCGCTTTGAATCAACTAGTACTACTGACTTGGTGCAGGTTGTATACTTCATTTGGGTCATAACAGAAGATTTTCTTTGCTATGAAGTGTTACTTTGGGCACTCTTGTGAACAGAACATGGCAAATAGATATATGCAACAGCTTTTAAGATAAATGTGAAGTTGGTCTGAATTTTGTACAAGAAATCAAACTCATGTGGAATTATGGAAAAGTTTTACTAATTTTAAAAATAGGTTGGCCAGGTGCGGTGGCTCATGCCTGTAATCCTAGCACTCTAGGAGGCTGAGGCAGGAGGATTGCTTGAGGTCAGGAGTTCAAAACCAGCCTGAGCAAGAGCAAGACCCCATCTCTACTATAAATAGAAAGAAATTAATTGGCCAACTAATATATATAGAAAAAATTAGCCGGTCATGGTGGTGCATGCCTGTAGTTCCAGCTACTCGGGAGGCTGAGGCAGGAGGATTGCTTGAGCCCAGGAGTTTGAGGTTGCTGTGAGCTAGGCTGACGCCACGGCACTCACTCTACCCTGGGCAACAAAGCTAGAATCTCTCAAAAAAAAAAAAAAAAAAAATAGGTCATAATCTTTACCTTCTCCAAATTACTGCAGTGAACCTAAAAGTCTCAACCCCATTTATTTTAAGAAGTTAAAATCTATACTCAAAATAAACAAAACAACACAAGAGAGCAAATAATGATAAGATAATATCATGGACATAGGTACAAAAATGCTAAGAAAGACAGTGAAAGAAATAATTCTCATAACATACTTTTAAAAATATATCATAGGCCGGGCGCGGTGGCTCAAGCCTGTAATCCTAGCTCTCTGGGAGGCCGAGGTGGGCGGATCGTTTGATCTCAGGAGTTCATGACCAGCCTGAGCAAGAGCGAGACCCCATCTCTACTATAAATAGAAAGAAATTAATTGGCCAACTAATATATATAGAAAAAATTAGCCGGGCATGGTGGCACATGCCTGTAGTCCCAGCTACTTGGGAGGCTGAGGCAGCAGGATTGCTTGAGCCCAGGAGTTTGAGGTTGCTGTGAGCTAGGCTGACGTCACGGCACTCACTCTAGCCTGGGCAATAAAGTGAGACTCTGTCTCAAAAAAAAAAAAAAAATATATATATATATATAGATATATATCATAAATGTGAAGATTCATTCCAAGAATGTGAAGATAATTTAAAACTATAAATAGATAATTTTAATTTATATAAAGTCATCGAGATAGATATGACATTGTTTGGTCTAATTTAACTGCTAATTAAGATAAATACCCAAGCCAACTTTATTTATTTTTTTATTTTTTGAGACAGAGTCTCACTCTGTTACCCCAGCTAGAGTGCCATAGCATTAGCCTAGCTCACAGCAACCTCAAACTCCTGGGCTCAAGTGATCCTTCTATCTCAGCCTCCCTCATAGCTGGGACTACAGGCATGTGCCACCATGCCCGGCTAATTTTTTCTATATATATTTTAGTTGTCCAATTAATTTCTTTCTATTTATAGTAGAGATGGGGTCTCACTCTTGCTCAGGCTGGTTTTGAACTCCTGACCTCGAGCAATCCACCGGCCTCAGCCTCCCAGAGTGCTACCCAAGCCAAGTTTAAATGGAAGTAAACTTCAGCAACTTGAAAAGGTGTCTAATGAACAAATGCAGAAACACAATTACTAATGTAACAGAAATATTTTCATTTTTCAAGTTTAAGAAAAAGACACTTTTATTGGCTATTTTTTTGGACAATATAACCAAGGCATTATGATAAGAAATATTAAGTTACAGAAAAATGTGGATGAAAATTTTTTATCATATGCTGCTAGTAGGAACGTTTACCTAAGTAATATAAAAGAATCAATAGGAAAACTTTTAAAATAAAAAAAATTAGGCCGGGCGAGGTGGCTCACGCCTGTAATCCTAGCTCTCTGGAAGGCCGAGGCGGGCAGATTGCTCGAGGTCAGGACTTCGAAACCAGCCTGAGCAAGAGCCAGACCCTGTCTCTAGTATAAATAGAAAGAAATTCATTGGCCAACTAATATATATATGGAAAAGTAGCCAGGCATGGTGGCACGTGCCTGTAGTCCCAGCTACTTGGGAGGCTGAGGCAGCAGGATTGCTTGAGCCCAGGAGTTTGAGGTTGCTGTGAGCTAGGCTGACACCATGGCACTCACTCTAGCCTGGGCAACAAAGCGAGACTCTGTCTCAAAAAAAAAAAAAAAATTCGACAAGTTAGTGGGATACAATATCAACATGTGTAGGCCAAAACTGTACCTATTCACCAACAGTAATCCATTATAATGTGTATTTTAAAATAATTCCTTTCACATTAGAAACAAGAACCATAAATTCATTATAATTTTCACAAAGTGTTTTATAATATTATACATTATATAATTATGTAATTTTAATACTTTAGTGAAGGACTTAAAAAGAACTAAATAGAAAGGTATGCAATGATCAGTTACCTAAAACTTTAATTATGCCCAAATTAATTCACATGTTCAATGTAATTCTAACCAGAATCCCAGATAGATTTCTTTTCAAGGTTGACAACATAATTCTAAATTACATATGGAAAATTAAAGATTGAAAAATATCCTAGATAATTCTTGAAAATGAAAATAAGGTAGGGTTATCCTAGCAGATATTAAGATTCATTAAAATTATTTATTGAAACAATTAAAAGAGTGAATGTTTTGGCAAACAGAAAGTATATAATAAACAGCAGGTTATTGGTTCAAAATAAAGTGACCAGACCAGGTCCTTTATCCTTATCACGTAGGAATTATCCATGTGTTACAGTTGGCATTAGAAATCAGTGAAAGAAATAGACTGTTATTTAACTAGTGATATTGAGACTATTGGCATTTAATATAGGAACAAAACATATTTCTAACTCACGAAATGCAGAAAAATTTTATTAGATATATTATCACTTTAGATTTAAAAACAATTCTTTAAAACCCTTATAAGAAAATCAAACTAAGATTTTTATGCTTTCATTTAGGGAAGCACAGCCATTAAGAAAAAGATTGATGAAGTTATATTACTCTTTGCTGATGAAAATAATATAATTTGTCCATGCTAAGTCAGGTGTTCAACATCTTTAGTTACATGTGTATGCTTTCACCTGCAATAGTTAGTATTGACACACCAATATTACAATCTGAAATAAAACAAATCTGCAAAACATGTATTTTTCAAAAATAAACAAGAAAATTATATATCCAATGTAAGAAGTACTAATAAAAACATAATCAAACAGAGAGGATATATCATGAATAGTTTCATAATTCTGGAAGTTGGGAAGAAATGTGTGGACATGATATTAAAGGCAGAGTGTATTACAATGTATGTACTTAACAACATGATTATAGGAATTCATGAATGCCTAAAGCAAATAAATATAATACAATGTAAAATATAGACTTAAAAAATATTTGCAATGTATACAATAGCAAAAGATTTAATACCTTTGTTATTTTATTTAAAAAGGTGGGCACTTCAAGAAACTAATAATGAAATATTACTGTCAAATACATATATATTTGGGTAAAGCACATATATATATTTTTACTTATATATATTTATCCAAATATATACGTATGGGTAAAGCACACTGTAGAACTGGAATGGGAGTAGGAGTGACTCCATGACAAGCTAAACCTCCTGGAGTAGGCCTAAGTTTCCATTTCCCCGAGGAAAAGCTTCCATTTCCCCCCTCCCCAAAATGACCCCATTACAACTGGAGAGTCCCAGGGCTCGGAACCGACCAATCAGGAGCCAACACCACCTCGGAGCCAACCAATTAGGAGCCAACGCGATCAGCCACTTTTAAAGGAGCGAATCAGCTAAGGGGGGAGGTGGGATGGTGTGTCCTGCGTGTGTAACCCACAGAAAAGCATAAAAGCTCAACCTTTACCCCAGGGCGGGGTCCTGGTCCGGAGGGAGGCCACAGCGTTGGCGCTCTGGGACTTGGGCCCTAGCTCGAGCTAGCACATAAACTCCTCTGTTATTTGCAGCCTCGGTGACTCTGCTTCTCTGTTCCTGGGGCTGAGGGAAACCAGCTCTAACATTTTGGGGGCTCGTCCGGGATCCCAAGACCCCCGGAGCAGAAGCCAGACCCGAGGAGGAGTTGGGTTTCTAAAAAATCCGTATGGTGCAGGTGACTGGGCCCTAAAAGGTGACCGGCAGCAGGCCTAGGTGGACACGCTGGTGGGTCGCTGATCGGGAGCGGAGGGAGATGTCCCTCGCCCCCGCGGTAGGTTTTCCTCGGGGACCAGACAAGGACCATTCAGGAGGGAAACCAAGCTGGTGCCAGGGCCAAGGATTAGGGAGTTGTGGGACGTCCTGTGGTCGTCTCCGTGCGGTGTGTTTTTCTTTGTGTTCTGCGTTTGTGTTTTGTGTTCTGTGTTCATCCTCCGTCCTGTATTTTATTTTTTGTTTTTTGTTTTAACGACTGAGGGAATTCAGATCCTCTGTCCTGTAAACGGGCCACGACAGGTGGCGCAGCGAGCAGGGTCTGCGTCATTTGGAGGTGGAGGACCGGACAGGTACCCCTTTGGCTACTGGTAAGTGGCGTCCAACAGGGGACTCTCGGGAAAAATGGGAACCAAGAGGGCACCCCTTTGGCTAATGGCCACCCAACAGGGGACTCTTGGGAAAATTGGGAAATACCCCCTTCTCCGCAGAGCGGGAATACAGAAAGTTAATTCAGGGTTGTTAAACTCTGTGGGGGCAAAAGTAAAAGAAGGAACCTAGAGCGGTTGTTTGCTTGAGTGCAGAAACATTGTTACTGGTTTCAATCTCAATCGCAAGTTCAGCTAAATTTACATAGCTGGCGGCAAGTTGTTAAAGCCTTTTGTGTAGTTCATCAGTGGGGGATATTATTAATTCAAAGATTTGGTCATGTAAAAAAAAAAAAAGTGGCCACCGCTGCTTCTTTGTCTAACATCGTTATGGGCAAGATCTCGGAAAAGACTTGGGACCACCTAAGGAGCAGTGCGGACTCGGTGCCAGGTACCTGCATGGCCCTTTTAGTCCCTCCGACTCCCAGCTTCTCCTCTGGTGGGAACTGGTAAGTCCTCCTGAGATCCACACCTCCCGTTTTTGGTTAATGGTCTTGGTTTATTCTGAGCTGGTTCTTTTCCTAGAAATTGTTGTTTGAGATCCTAATTTAGGTTTAGAAGTGCATTATGAAAGGTCTTCTCCATTGTCTTTTTATCCTAAAGTTAATCTAAACTGGCTTTTCTGTAAAAAAAAAAAAAAAAAAAAAAAGTTTTCTGGTCACTCCTTACACTGGCGTGTTTATAAAGACACTATCAAGGTCATTGCTCATGAGATGGTTATCTGGCATGATAAAGGCCTTTCCCCTCCACAGCCTCATTTACTCAGGGGGTCAAAAAAACCCAAAAAAACAAGGGCACATCTAGAAACTCTTGGCTACAGGAGGAAACATTAAAATTTGGGTGGGAAATATGTCCTCAGATAAAAAGGGAGGCGTAAAAGTACACTTCCAGCATCGCCATTCTAAAACTTTAATGGCATGCGCTCCTTATCCTTATCTTTTACTCATGAAAACTGTTTATTAGAATCAGTCTACAGGAAAGTTGACTTGCCCTGGTAATTGTGCCCTATTTACTTGAGTAAACTTCACTTCATGGGCTACTTTTAACAAATCCTTACATAGTCTATATATCCTCAAGGCTCGTACAGAGATATGGTTGCCTGTCAACCTTTCCCGACCTTGGGGTGACTCTGCTCTAGTTACTACTCTTTTAAATAAAATAACTTTTCTGCCTCATAAAACAAAAAGAGCCATTGGTCTGATAATCATGGCAGTTGTTGGCTTAATAGCTATTGCTTCCTCAGCCGCTGTTACAGTCCAGTGGCTGGGAGATCAAATTCAGGTTTTGACAACTCAATCTTTTCTCCGTTGTGATTAAAAATCTTCCCGTTTTTGTGTCACTCCTATTCCTTTCAATAGTAGTCGACATTGGATGTCATTACAAAAATTGTTAAATGGAGGCCAAAACCTGATGACCTCCAAAAATTAGAACCAAAAAAATCACCTCTGCTTTTCAAGACAATCTGCCAGATTTTAATAATGATGAGTTCTTTTCTGGCCTGGCCAGTGGATTGTCGCTGGCCTACACTTTTTTTTTTAAATTTATTTTTATTTTAGCGTATTATGGGTGTACAAGTGTTAAGGTTACATATATTGCCCATGCCCCCCTCCCCCATCTACCCTTTGGCTTCATTAAAAACTATGCTTAGTAGTATTGAAAGTAATTTTGGCGTTCTCCTCCTTGTATTACGTTTTGTGTTCTTACTCTACAGGTGCTAAAAAAAAAAAGGCAAGCAACTTAGCAACAGCAAAAACAAGATGTCATGGCTGTGTCCCAGCATGTTTGCCTTCAAAATTAAATAAGATAGGGGGAGATGTAGGGGACTGACATATATTTTCCTAGTTTAAAAATTAAATTTAGTGAGTAATGTATGTGTTCTGCCCAGAGCATTTAAAAGTAATGTGTGCTTGGGACAGGCTCCCTGTGATAAACAAAGCTGTTGCCTAGAGGCATAACAAAGGACCTGAGCTGCAAGTAAGCAAGAGCTACCCAGCCCCCCCCCCCATGGGGGTCTGGAGGCCACACGATAAACACATTGTTCCTGTGATTGCTGCTCACATCCTATAAGATGGCTGGTTAGTCAATGACGGGTAGGACCCCTCCTGAGGAAGGGTGACCTAAGCCAGGCACAGCTGCCGGGAGTCAGCCTAAGATCTTAGGGGGGTCACCCCAAGAGCAGCTGGGGATGAGAAATGCCCCCTGTGTCTTGCCTTGCCCATCCTTGCTAATCTCAGTCCCTGATCTATGCCTGGTGCCTATAGCAACCACCTAAAAATTCTGAGTCAGGGGATATCTGCTTCCTTAAGGCTACACATTCCGAAATGTATGGCCATTGCTAAAATGCCAGGGTGGTTACATACAAAAAACCCTAACTTTAATAAAACTGACCTGGTGTATTATTACTCGAGTCAACTGTCAAAAAAAAAAAAAAATACAATGTATAATGCATAGACAAAGGGCACAAAAGGCGCCAGGCTGACTAGAAAAAAAGGGAGCCTTTTACAGCCATAACCCTAGCCACCCTTTTCGGGCTGGGCGCAATAGGAGCAGGGACAGGTATCTCATCCTTAGCAGCGCAGCACAGGGGGTTCAATAGTGTAAGGGCTGCCATAGATGAAAATGTAGTCAAAATGGAGGAGTCCATCTCCCATTTTAAAAAAAGTTGCTAACCTCACTGTCTAAAGTGGTGCTGCAGAACCTGAGGGGGCTAGGCCTAATATTCCTCCAGCAGGGGAACTATGTGCGGCCCTAGAAAAAGTATGCTAACCATACTGGGGGTAGTAGAAGAATCCATGGCTAAAGTCAAAAAAGGACTGGCAAAGCAGAGGCGAGAGCGTGAGCAAAAAGGATGGTTTAAGTCATGGTTCAATAGCTCCCCTGGGCTAACTACTTTGCTCTCCACTTTATTAGGACCCCTAATTGTGCTTCTGCTCATCCTCACTTTCGGGCCATGTATTCTAAATAGATTAGTTACCTTTATAAAAGAACGAGTCAATACCGTGCAATTAATGGTACTGCGGCAGCAGTACCAAAGGCTAAACCGTGATTACTGCTTAAAAATGAAAAAGTGGGAGACCCCAGGTACTAGCAAGAGGGCTCGTAGGAACAAGAAAAAGGGGGGAATGTAGAACAGGAATGGGAGCAGGAGTGACTCCATGACAGGCTAAACCTCCTGGAATAGGCCTAAGTTTTGGTTTCCCGACAAGGGTGCTCCCCCTTCCCCGAAATGACCCCGATTCCAACTGGAGAGTCCCGGGGCTCGGAACCGACCAATCAGGAGCCAACACCACCTCGGAGCCAACCAATTAGGAGCCAACGCGATCAGCCACTTTTAAAGGAGCGAATCAGCTAAGGGGGGAGGTGGGATGGTGTGTCCTGCGTGTGTAACCCACAGAAAAGCATAAAAGCTCAACCTTTACCCCAGGGCGGGGTCCTGGTCCGGAGGGAGGCCACAGCGTTGGCGCTCTGGGACTTGGGCCCTAGCTCGAGCTAGCACATAAACTCCTTTGTTATTTGCAGCCTGGGTGACTCTGCCTCTCTGTTCCTGGGGCTGAGGGAAACCGGCTCTACAACACACAAGGACAATTTCCAAAATAATAAAACAAAACCCTGATTAACATACATGAAAAAAATTAGCTTCACATTTAAATGAAGTAAATTCAGTCAAGTACTACGGTCATCATAGCTCATTGCAACCTCAAACTCCTGGGCTCAAGCGATACTCTTGCCTCAGCCTCCGGAGTAGCTGGGGCTATGGATGTGCGCCACCACACTCAGCTAATTTTTCTATTTTTTGTAGACACAAGGTCTCGCTATGTTGCTCAGGCTGGTCTTGAGTTCCTGAGCTCAAGCAATCCTCCAACTTCAGCCTCCCAGAGTGCTAGGATTACAGGTGTGGGCTACTGCACCAGTCCACAAATTGTTATTAATATATAGAGTTAGCATGTGTACAAAGTTATTAACGATCTCCCTTATTTAGTGCTAGTGAGAGTTTATACTTGTGCATACATTTGTAGGGGCATTTGCCAATATTAATAGAAGTTTTTAATATTGCATATTAAATATTTCCACATCTAGGACTTGACCCATTCCTACAACTTCATCCTACAAATAATTGGAGATTTTGCGATAGGGTTTAGCCTTAGACCACTCTGTGTTGCTATACTAGAATACCTGAGGCTGAGTACAATAAACAAAAGAGGCTTATGTAGTTCATCATTTTGCAGGCCGGAAAGTTCAAGGAGCAAGGAAGGCGTCAGCGTCTCCTCGGCTCTGGCAAGGGCTTTTCCCTGTCCAGACATGGTGGCAGGTCAGAGGGGAAGAGGATATGTGCAAAGGGGCAAGCTGAGGGGTGTCCTGGCTTTATAACTCCTGCTCTTCTGGAACATTCTTATGAGAACCAGTCAAGTCTCACCACAGCAAGAAATCACTATTGTGAGAGAATGGCACCAAGGCGATTCACGAGTGATCTGCCCCATGACCCGAACTCCTCCCACTGGGCCCACCTCCCAACACCGACGCTGGGGATCAAATTTCAAATGAGTTTTTGTAGGTACAAGCTCAAACCATAGCATTCTGCCCCAATTCCTCCGGAACTCATGTCCTTCTTGCATACGAAATACAATTATTCCTTAGCATGGGGCCAGTGGTGCAATGGATAACGGCATCTGACTACAGATCAGAAAACACAATTATTCCATCCTAATAATCCCTAAAGTCTTAATTTGTTCCAGCACCAACTTAAAAGTCCAAAGTCTCATCTTGATAAGGAAACCCCCATCTGTTACTTGGAGCCTCAGGCACCGGAGACCCCCCCTCCCCACACTCAGGAAGACCCACATCAGCATAATACTAACCTGTTTCCTGGCCCATCAACTAGCCTATTGCCTGGCATCAGCATAGCACTAAATCTATTGCCTGGAGCATCAACATAATATTAACCTATGTGACACATCAACTAACCTACACCTGGTACCCCACCCCTCTGACCACCCCAACTTAATAAAAGTGGGAAAAATCGGGTAGACGGTGCTCAGAATTTGGTGGGGAGTCCCCTCTGAGCCCACCAGTGAATAGAATAAACTTTGATTCTCGACTCTGTGTGCTGCTTGGCTTGTCCTCGGAGCTGTAACAATCTGATACTCTCAAGGCAAGTTCCTTCCATCTATGAGCCTGTAAAATCAAAAATAAGTTATTTACTTCCAATATGCGATGGTGGAAGAGACATTTGGTAGATATCCCCATTTCAAAAGGGAGAAATAGGCCAGCAGAAAGGAAGGACAGACTCTACTACACAAGTCTGAAACTCAACAGGGCAGACATTAAATCTTAAAGCTCCAGAATAATCTCCTTTGACTCCACATCCCACATCCTGGACACACAGGTGTGAAGAGTGGCCTCCCAACGACCTGGACAGCCCTGCTGCTGTGGCTCTGCTCCTCACAGCCCAGGTGGAAGCTCTCACAGTTGAAGCTGAACGCCTGTGACTTTTCCAGGCTGGCTTTGCACGCTGCCAGTGGCTGTACAGTTCTGGGGGCCCGTGTGGCTCCACCAGGCATTGCCCTGGTGGGGACTGTCTACAACTGCTCTGATGCCGCATTTCTGCATGCCATTGCCCTAATAGGGGCTCTCTGTGGGGGCTCCACCTTTTGACAAGTCTCTGCCTGGGCCCGCAGGGTTTTCCGTAAATCCTTTGAAATCTGGGTGGAGGAAGCCAGGCCTCCACACCCTTGTGATGTGTGGGCCACAGAATGAACACCACACGCACATGGACACCACTGAGGCTTACCATTTGCGCTCTCTGGAGCAGCGGCAGCAGCTGCGCCTGGGGCTGCTTGAGCCAGGGCTGCTCCAAGAAGATAAAATGTGAGGAGCAGCGCCTTGCAGTGGTGCGGGGCAGTGGCCTGGGGCCTGTACCCCAAAACCATTCTGTCCTCCGAAGCCTCTGGGCCCGTTTTTGGGAGGGGCAGACTTGAAGAGCTTGGAAAGGCCTTCAGGCTCTTTATCCCATTGTTCTGACTATTAGCACCTCACCTGGCTCCCTTTTATCCGTGCTAATCTCTTTTTTTTTTGAGACAGAGTCTCCCTTTGTTGCCCAGGCTAGACTGAGTGCCGTGGTGTCAACCTAGCTCACAGCAACCTCAGACTTCTGGGCTCAAGTGATCCTCCTGCCTCAGCCTCCCAAGTAGCTGGGACTACAGGCATGCGCCACCATGCCCGGCTAATTTTTTCTATGTATATATTACTTGGCCAATTAATTTCTTTCTATTTATAGTAAGATGGGTTCTCACTCTTGCTCAGGCTGGTTTTGAACTCCTGACCTCAAGCAATCCTCCCGCCTTGGCCTTCCAGAGTGCTAGGATTACAGGCGTGAGCCACTGCGCCCAGCCCGTGCTAATCTCTTTATCAAAAGGTCTCTCTGCATTCTAGGAGGCCTCTCCTAAAAATGTTCTTTCATTCTATATCATATATCCAGGCGGTGAATTTTCCAAATTTTTACACTCTGCTTCCCTTTATTTTATAAATTTGGCTTTTAGGTAATTTCTTTGCGTAGTAACTGAGCACAAGCTGTTAAAAGTAACTAAACCACTTCTTGAGCACTTTGCTGCTTAGAAATTTCTTCCACCAAAATCCCCAGGTCATCACTCCTAAGTTTGGCCTTCCTCAAAGCCCTGGGGCATGGACACGATGAAGCTAAGATCTTCCCTTCAGTGCAGCATGGGTGAATTTGCTCCTGTTCCCAATGAGTCGCTCCTCATCTCTGTCTGAAACCTCATCTGAATGGCCTTTTTACTTCTCATATTTCTATCAGCATTTTGGTCACAACTACTTAACCGACCTCTAAGAAGTTCCAAACTTCCCCTCCTCTCTCTGGCTTCTTTTGAACCCTCATCAGAATCACCCTAATGCTCCGCTCCCAGCAACACTGTGTTTTTCTGGCCTGCTTCTATAAGGGTCGGAAGCTCACTAGCATTACAGCAGGGAGAAAGATTTCTCACGCTGAGATTAGGATAGAAAGAAGAAAAAGTTAATTCTACTTTTCCAGATTGGAAAGGGCCCACACGAGAGAGGGTGAGGGAGAGTGTGTTGGTGTAGAAAACTGTTTACTCAGACTTTTTATTTAGGAGTTGTAAAGGGGGTGAAGATGATTTATGGCTGTAGCCAAATTAATAGGGTACTGTGAACTGTTGTATCTGCTTTTTTTTCCTTAGCAGCAGGCAGATAACAGAAGCAGCTGTGTTTCCTTTGGAGACAGACTTATTGCTTGTTTGTGATCTTGTCTGAAATTTCGCCTTGAGACACAGTTTTGGGCAGGAACTGAGGCCTGTAGCTTGTACCCCTGTTGTCCATTCTTGCCCACTCAGGAACTCCTGGAAGCTGTAAAAGTAGATTCTAAAAGGCAGTTTCTGGCGAAGTAAAGAGAAAGATTTACATTTCCATTCTATCTGGTTGGCTCTTTTCAGATGTTGTAGAAAAAGAACCCTGCATGGTGCCTGTCAGTGAGGGAGAGAGACAGCAGAGAGGCAGCTCATATGATGGATTTTAGCCCTTACTATGGGTTAAATAAATTTTTTGTTATTTCATTATCAATGCTGTCCTTTCAGCTTCCCTCTAAACTCTTCCGACCACTGCCCATTACACAGTTCCAAAGCTGCCTCCATGTTTTCATGTTTATAGCAACACCTCATTCCTTAGTACCGATTTTCTAGCTTAGTCCATTTTGTGTTGCCCTAACAGAATCCCTGAGGCTGGGTAATTTACAAAGTAAAGAGGTTTATTTAGCTCATGGTTCTGCAGGGTGGGAGTTTCAAGAAGCATGGTGCTGCCATCGCTCAGCCTCTGGTGAGGGCTTTTCCGCTGCATCACCGCACAGCAGAGGGTCAAAGGGGAAGCAGATGGTACAAAGAGGCAAAACCCGAGAGGCACCCTGGCTTTATAAAAACACACGCTTGCAGGAGCATTGACACGAGAACTAATTCAGTCTTGCCAGAATGAGAATCCACTCACAGCCGCAAGAACGGCACCAAGTCATCCATGAGGGATTTGGTCTCATGACTCAAACATTTCCCAATAGGCCCAACCTCCCAACACCACCACACTGGGAGTCAAATTCCAACATGATTTTTGGTTGGGACAAACTCAGATCATACCAGGTTTATTAAATGGAATACTGTAAACACCCCAAACAATATTTTAAAAGAATATTCTTTGAATATAAATAATACATAGGTCTATGCCATGCTCTATAACTATTAAGAAAGATGTTATAAAGCAGTAGTGCTCAGTGGATTTCCTGAGGATCCTTTGTCAGCATGATGTTGATGAATGTTGCATAGAAATAATTCTCATTTTCAAAATAAACTTGGTAAATACCAGATGAAGCACATTAAACAATGTTCTGTGCTGCAGAACCTCTCTGAGCCCTTAATATGCTAAGGTATTTTGTCAAAATCCAACAGAAGGATATAGAATGTGCTGCCTAAATTTCTTTGACCATAGAAACTTTTTCCCTCATAAAACAACTTCAATAACTAATGTTTATGATTTATTGATGTGGAATGATAAGGTTTTATAGCATATTTGTGGGTGTTTGTGTATGCACACTCATATGACCATGCATGTAAGTTTTGTTTAGATGGAATAGAATATATTAAAATAGGCCGGGCGTGGTGGCTCACGCCTGTAATCCTAGCTCTCTGGGAGGCCGAGGTGGGTGGATCATTTGAGCTTAGGAGCTCCAGACCAGCCTGAGCAAGAGCGAGATACTGTCTCTACTATAAATAGAAATAAATTAGCCAAACAACTAAAAATAGAAAAAATTAGCCAGGCTCAAAGGCGCATGCCTGTAGTCCCAGCAACGCGGGAAGCTGAAGCCAGAGGCTTACTTGAGCCCAGTAGTTTGAGTTTGCTGTGAGCTAGGCTGATGCCACAGCACTCTAGGCCGGGCAACAGAATGAGACCCTGTCTCAAAAAAAAAAAAAAAAAAGAATATGTTAAAATAGCCAAAACAATGGAATAAATATTCATGGTTTTTATTTATGTGTTTTAGCCTATGTTTTTGAGTGTGAATATAGTACCCCTGTGAGAATTAAAAATTAATTGCTATGGAAGTATTTATGACTAATGGTATAAGGGGTCTGATTTTGAATCCAAAGTGTTGGTTTTGAGTTCATTCCTGCTAGTAAATGATTTGAAATCTAATAAATGATGATGCTGGTGGTGACGGTGATGCTGATTGCCATCTCTTAATTGAGAAATCTATCAATTTCATTCTTCAACCTCCTGCTAGTCTCCTAATTGAGGACTGTAATGTGTTCATAAGTTGCATTTAAGGGTGAACCAAACAGTGAGAACAGTGAGAGAAAAACTGTCCTGTCCATATTTGTATCTGAGAACATTAGACTTCATTGTTTGGGTACTATTTTGAATATGGAAAATTATCACCTGTGGCTCTTCTATAAGAAAGAAAATATGTGTTAGTATGGAAATTGCTAGCTAAGTCATTTGAATAATGATAGTTATGAATTCATAAAGACCAGTATGGCCCTGTCCTACAGTAGAACTGATTTCTTTCTTTTTTCTTCCTGAGATGGAGTCTCACTCTCTTGCCTAGGCTAGAGTGCTGTGGTGTCAGCCTAACTCACAGCAACCTCAAACTCCTGGGCTCAAGCAATCCTACTGCTTCAGCCTGGCGAGTGGCTGGGACTACAGGCATGCACCACATGCCTGGCTAATTTTTTCTATATATTTTTAGTTGTCCAGCTAATTTCTTTCTATTTTTTTTTAGTAGAGATGGGGGGTCTTGCTCTTGCTCAGGCTGGTTTTGAACTCCTGAGCTCAAATGATCCGCCAGCCTTGGCCTCCCAGAGTGCTAGGATTACAGGTGTGAGGCACCACACCCAGCCAGAATTGATTTCTTAATGGCATTAGAAGAAATAGTAGGCCAGGTGCGGTGGCTCATGCCTGTAAACCTAGCACTCTGGAAGGCTGAGGTGGGCGGATTGCTCGAGGTCAGGAGTTCAAAACCAGCCTGAGCAAGAGCAAGACCCCGTCTCTATTATAAATAGAAAGAAATTAATTGGCCAACTAATATATATATATAGAAAAAATCAGCCGGGCATGGTGGTGCATGCCTGTAGTCCCAGCTACTCGGGAGGCTGAGGCAGGAGGATTGCTTGAGCCCAGGAGTTTGAAGTTGCTGTGAGCTAGGCTGACGCCATGGCACTCATTCTAGCCTGGGCAACAAAGTGAGACTTTGTCTCACAAAAAAAAAAAAAAGAAGAAGAAGAAGAAATAGTAACAGAGAAGTACTGAAACAACAAAAATTATTAATCCCTTAATTATGATATCAATCCCTAAATTAAAAATGAGAGATTATGATAAAAATCTTGGATTTTACTATCTGAAGTGAAGCCTTAATTATGATATCAATCCCTAAATTAAAAATGAGAGATTATGATAAAAATCTTGGATTTTACTATCTGAAGAGAAGCCTAGTACAGAGGAGGACGTTTTTTCGTGGTAGTACTAACTGTGGGAATTCACCACTGCCTTGGCTGAGCAAAGAAAGGCTATCTACTTCATCACCTCAGTCATTCTCACCAGCTTATCTCCCAAATGCATTTCTGGATGGTGACACTAATCCATTGCTTTGGGAGTTCTTTTAAGATCTTCATAGAACTGGTAAAATGGTAAATGATAGTTTACTTTGGTTTCTGACTGGTGCCTTCATGCATTTGTTAGGTTTGTCACATGCCTCGGTTTTTCTCTTTTTTGGTGATGGCTCTTTCCTTCCATGAACACTTCTCACAGCTAACATAAGGGTTATGTAGTTGCCACTTATCTTTCTAGGGTCCTCTAGCCGTGGCAGGTCTCTTTTAGGTCCTGAGATCGTTGAAGATGTCCTGAGAGGGAGGAATAAAGTAATCCTTATATTAAAAATAATGTACCTTTAGAACTAGGAAAAAAATAAAGTTATCTTCAAGGGATTCTCATATCTTCGGCAGTCTCCCTATTGTTTCATAATGTGTTAATCCATATCTCTAGAATAGCATCTTAGCTCAACATGCATTAAAAAGGTAAACTGAGGCACACAAAAAATTTATTTAAAAGACTTTATTTGAGCAAATGGTGATTCATAAATTGGACAGTTCCAAACAAGAAGTGGTTCAGGAGCTCCACTGAGGGAATGCAAGAGGGAAGCTTTATAGTAGATACACAGAAATAAAGCAAAGAAAATATTCAATTGCTTACAATTATACAGGCGCCTTATTTTGTCTACCCTGTTGAAAAGACAAGTTTGTTGGCTGCTTCCAATTGACTGAGCTTAAGTTCTGTTTTTCTTGAAAAGAGGTGTTTGTAAGAAGCAGCTTAAGTTAAGTTTTGATTGTGCTTGTAAACCAAGCAATGTTAAGGTCACTTATGAGGCCTAATTGGCTTTGTCTGCTCAGGGATTCTTAAGGCCTGGTCTCCCTTTTAATTTACTTTGACACATGCATCTGAGTTTTGGCTGGCAGTTCTTTCAGAAGTACAATTCTTTCAAAAACTCAGTTTTTTATGTATTGGATTCCAGTCAATTTTACATGCCAGGAAATGACTCGCAGTTCTTTCCTAGTCATCCTTGTATTTGTTATATTTCATTGCTTTTTCACTCTTTGCTTTTTCATCCATTGCTGTTTCACCTTTCTCTCTGGACCTAATATCAGATGCTTTGAGCAGTCTGAGGCTTTATCAGGAAAATCAGATATTTAACCTCTATGTCTTGAGTTACTTTGTCAAACTGAAAGGATAATAACTATTAGTTTGGCCTTTTTCTGTATATGAAATCTAATCAGAAGTTTTAGCAATCCTACTCTAGAGATAATCTTAGCCTGAAGGTTGGGTTATAACCAGGCTTTAAAACTCAAATCCTGCGGGCACCATGGCTCATGCCTGTAATATTAGCACTCTGAGAGTCCCAAATGGGATGACTGCTTGAGCTCAGGAGTTCAAGACCCAGAGCGAGAGCAAGACGGAGAGTAAGACCAAACGCATGAGCAACAGCAAGACCCTGTTTCTACTAAAAACAGAAAAATTAGCTGGGTGTCGTGGTGGCGCATGCCTGTAGTCCCAGCTACTCAGGAGGCTGAGGCAGAAGAATCGCTTGAGCCCAGGAGTTTGAAGTTGCAGTGAGCTATGACAATGCCACGGCACTCTACTCAGGGAAATGGAGTGAGACTCTGTCTCAAAAATAAATACATAAAATAAAATAAAACTCAAACACTATTTGGCATTGAGAAGCTGTTGTTCTTCCTTCCCTGCAAGATCCCAAGTATCTGAACTCTGGTAATTCTTGTTGCTGCTTACAAAGTAGTGTAAAACTTGTTAGAATCAAAATGGAGTCATTTACGTTAAAACCCTGACATGGAGCCTGGGAAGGCCATGGAAGAGGGGTTTTCATGCACTTATGACTGATCACAAGAGCTATCACAGAAGACTACAAAAATCACAATATTACACAAAAGCCACCTGCAACCTTATACAAAAAGATACTTCTGCAAAGACATCTGCCCAGCAACTGCTTGTCCAACCTTGGACTGACACCACCCTAGTTAGTGATCCTTGTAGTCAAGGATAATTATTGCAAAACAATTATGTAATCCTCCTCACTTTTTCTTTAAAAACTCTTGTCTTCCTTTATCTTTCTGAATACACACATAGTTTACTATGGCACAGGTATTCCCATCGCAATGCTAGTCCCAAATAAATGTCACTCGCTTTCTTTTAGAGAGTCTCCCTCTCTGTTTGCTATTTAGTTTGACAATAGGCAATTATTTCTGGAGACCAATTAAAAATATGTTATCAAATGCACCATTAATATTATTCAATTATAATTTTCTTTCCCTAAAGTTACAAAATCATCAAATATGTGATCTACCTTCCAAGTGATCATAGGTGGCAGTTTGTCAAATGTTTTGATGCTTTGTAACTTGCTTTTCAGTAACCAGTAATGTTTTTCTAGCCACTCACTGCCAATGAAGCAAATATTAAGCCAATGTCACATATATTAGCTGTTTTGTTTTAGCAGCACCCCATTCCAAGAGTCCAGATATCTTAGGCTATGCTGAGTGAACAAGACTGCCAGATCTCAGGGACTTCACCTAGGAAAAGTTTTTGCTCTTTGTTTTTAGTTTCTGTTACATGTCCAGTACACAGAGTAGTCACATAGGAATCCAGGCTGACAGATACTTTCTTGACCTTGTCTGAATGTCAAAGCAAGAAAACGAGGACTTTGCAGTGTCTTGAATGGTGAGCACATGCACTCACTCAAAAGCAACATGTCATTTCTAAAATATTTGATTGACCAAAAGTTCACATGACAATAACTACAAGAGGGAGAGGGGGCTTCTACAAGAATACATTCCTATCATCTTACAAGAAATGGAATGTTAGCACACAGCCTTGGTTCCTATTTTACTACCTCTATGCTATTTTTTTTTTTTTTTTTTTTTTTTGAGATAGAGTCTCACTTTGTTGCCCAGGCTAGAGTGAGTGCCGTGGCGTCAGCCTGGCTCACAGCAACCTCAAATTCCTGGGCTCAAGCGATCCTCCTGCCTCAGCCTCCCGAGTAGCTGGGACTACAGGCATGCGCCACCATGTCCGGCTAATTTTTTCTATATAGATTAGTTGGCCAATTAATTTCTTTCTATTTATAGTAGAGACGGTCTTGCTCTTGCTCAGGCTGGTCTCGAACTCCTGACCTCGAGCAATCTGCCCGCCCTCGGCCTCCCAAAGTGCTAGGATTACAGGCGTGAGCCACCACGCCCAGCCTATAAGATATATATCTAAACTCTAATCATACAGAAAAGTTAAAAGTAAAATTTGGAAAAATCATACCATGAAACACTAAAAGAAATAAGCTAGTATAATTATTTTAATATATACAAAATACATTTTAAGGAAAAAAATTAAAGTAGATAATGTCACTTCATATGGCTAAAGGTTAAATTTACCATGAAGATACTACAATTCTAATGTTATAGGCACCACATAAAGTGGCATCAAAATATATGAAATAAAAATTGATAGTACTTCAAAGAGAAATAGATGAATCTATACTCACGGTAATATAGTTTAACATTAAGATTCGGCTGGGCGTGGTGGCTCACGCCTGTAATCCTAGCACTCTGGAGGCCTAGGTGGGTGGATTGCTCAAGGTCAGGAGTTCGAAACTAGCCTGAGCAAGAGCGAGACCCCGTCTCTACTAAAACTAGAAAGAAATTAATTGGCCAAATAAAAAAATATATAGAAAAAATTAGGCAGACATGGTGGCGCATGCCTGTAGTCCCAGCTACTCAGGAGGCTGAGGCAGGGGGATTACTTGAGCCCAGGAATTTGAGGTTGCTGTGAGCTAGGCTGATGCCACGGCACTGTAGCCCAGGCAACAGTGAGACGCTGTCTTAAAAAAAAAAAAAATTCAGTTTTAATAAATAATAGTTTAAGAAGACAAAACTCAGAAGGAATACATAGGATTTAAACAACATGATTAACAAACAGATCTAGTGGATGTATGAAACACTGTACCCCAAAACTGCAGAATACATACTACTTTCAGCAAACATAAAACATTTACCAAAATTGACAATATGCATAACAAAAATTTCAGCAGATATCATAATTTGTCAGCATATACAGTATGATATGTGGCTTTCATTCAATTTTTCCAGAAATCAATAAAAAAATAGAAAATTCTATGTAAATGAAAACTTAAATTTTTATTTTAAGACTGGTTAATGGTTATAATTAGAAAATATTTAAATTTAAATATAATGAAATATAATAAAATTTTATGAGAAACTATTAAAGATTCTTGGAGAAATGCCTTTGGAATGAATATGTTAGAAACGGAGAAAGGATGAAAAGTAATGCTCTAAGTATCCATTTCTGAAAATTAAAAAAAGAAAAACAGCAAGCACACTCAAAGGAAGTCAAAATAAGTAAATAGTATATACTATTAAAGACAAGAAATTAAGAAATGATAATACATTTGATAAGATCTACCAAGACAGATTTGGTTATTTGAATAGACTGACAAAATTGATAAACTTCTGGTGAGATAAAGCATAAGAAAAATGATAAATCAAAAGAAAAGCAAATAAGGCCAGGCGTGGTGGCTCATCCCTGTAATCCTAGCACTCTGGGAGGCTGAGGCGGGAGGATTGCTTGAGCACAGAGTTCCAGACCAGCCTGAGCAAGAGCGAGACCCCATCTCTACTAAAAATAGAAAGAAATTAGCCAAACGACTAAAAATAAAAAAAAATTAGCCAGGCATGGTGGCACATGCCTGCAGTCCCAGCTACTGGGGAGGCTGAAGCAGGAGGATTGCTTGAGCCCAGTAGTTTGAGGTTGCTGTGAGCTAGGCTGACGACACGGGACTCTAGCCGGGGCAACAGAGTGAGACTGTCTCAAAAACAAAACAAAACAAAAAAAACACTGTATTTCACATGATTCTCTCCACAATCCAAGGAAAATACTTTACATAGTCACACCTTTTAGTCTTCTTTTCTTACCTGTTGTCTCCTTTTCCTTTTCAGTCCAGACTTCTAAAAAGTCTTTCTGTGATTTTTCTCTAGCATGTATTCTCTTTCTCTCATAGAAGTGGGAGACCACTTTTCTTTAGTTTGTCTTTTTATATTTTCTCTTATGGAAACATACCACCAGCATGCAGCTCAAGATCACAACTCTGCCATCCATTCTCTACCTTGTGCATAACAAAAATGTATGATGTCACAAGTTCTAAAGGACTACGGTATTTTTTTATATGCAAATACTACCTTACTGCCCCCCGAGTAGCTGGGATTATAGGCATGTGATACCAGGCCTAGCTAATTTTTTCTATTTATAGTCACCTGGTTAATTTTTTCTATTTTTAATAGAGACAGGGGCCTCTGTGTTGCTCAGGCTGGTCTCAAACTCATGGCCCCGAGTAAATACAAACATTTATAATTCATAAATTATATATTTCTTAAATAAAAATAACTTTCTTTAATCCAGCAAAGTACCTGTTTATTAGGCTATAATTAAAATTAAAAGAGTATTTTATTTACATTAATATTGAATTAGATAATCTTTCTCGAGTCTCCACATTTTCAGAATTTTGCTAATTCGCTTTCCTTTGTATTGAGAGGGTGAGGTGGGATGAGGAGCGTTGCCACTTCACAATGAATACAGTAGTTCCACCTTATCCGCACTTCTGCCTTCTGTGGTTTCAGTTACCTGAGGTCAACCATGGTTCAAAAATATCGTGTTTCCCCGAAAATAAGACCTACCCACAAAATAAGCCCTCACAGGATTTCTAAGCATTTGCGCAATACAAGCCCTACCCGGAAAATAAGCCCTAGTGATGGGCGTGGCTGCCCAGCGCATCTGCACAACCCATGCATTTGGTTACCCTGTAGTAAAGAAGACGAGCATCCCTTCTCATCTGCCCCATCGTGACAGCTACTGTCTCAGAGGTGACCGGAAAGGTGCGGGCAGCCCCACCAACAAGGTCGGCTCCCCCTGTCAGGTCCTGGCCATCCTGTGGCTGCTGCAAGCTGAGGCTTTGAGGGGAAAATAACACATCCCCTGAATATAAGCCCTGGGGTGTCTTCTTGAGGAAAAATAAATACAAGACCCTGTCTTATTTTCGGGGAAACACGGTAGGTGAGTACGACACAATAAGACATTGAAAAAGAGAGAGAGAAACCACATTCACATAACTTTTATTGCTGTATGTGTTATATTAATAATTGTTCAATTTTATTATTAGTTATTATTAATCTTTTACCGTGCCCAATTTATAAATTAAGCTTTGTCACAGGAATGCATATGTAGCAAGAATATAGTGTACCTAGAGCTGGGCGCTATCTGCAGTCTGAGGCCCCACGGGGCTGTGGGAGTACAGCCCCCAGGAGTAAGGCGGACTGTCCATGCGGGAAAGGGAAGACTGCCCCTATCTGTTTCTTTGCTTGCCTGTCAGGGTTGAAATCCATGACATCATGTAGTACTGCTTTCTTTGGTAGCTGTTGCTGATCTTTTAAAATTGATTTTTTGTTCACTTTTAAGTTTGGAGAAGAAATATGGAGGGGAAGGGGGACACAGGCTGCAGGATTCGGTGCCTACAGGAGTGATGGCAGCGCTGCGCGCAGTGACAAGGCCAGGAAGGAGCAAGGCGAGCTTTGCAGACGCTTCTCTCTGTTCACAAGGTTGACTGGAAACTGAGGACTCTTTTGAAATCACATAGATCTGTCTTTGCGTGTTTTATAAGTCCCCAGTGGCAGTGCTTCATTCAGCTTCATATTTATGAATCATATTTTTACAAACTTTGTAACTCAGAACTCAAGCTAGTGGAACCAAATTTTTTGCAGGAGAGACGAGGGAAAAAGAACAAAACAACGAAAGAGAATATATCGTTATTTGCATGGTTGCAAATGTGAGCTCAGCTTTGCTTCATAATCATCTATGGACTATTTCTGCCTGTGGTGAGGACATACATATCTTAACTAGGGCTCAGCAAAGAAATTAAAGAAAAATAAAGACTTCACAGGAACAGCTATATGCAGCACATCGATTAACAAACCTTGGAGATTTCTGACTTGACATTGGGCCAACGATTAAAGAAGGAGCAGAAGGAGGGGAAGGTCGAAGAAGACTGTCACTGTACATTCAAGGATATACATAGCATCTTACAACAGCAAATAACCAGCAGCGGCATCAGATTTTGAGCTTTCTCTGCTCTGATATGGAAAGTACACTGCAGCACATCTTCACGCCCATAATCATCGCAGAGTTCATGCTTGGGAATTTGAGCAATGGATTCATAGTACTGATAAACTGCATTGACTGGCTCAATAAAAGAAAGTTGTCCTTAGTTGATCAAATCCTCATAATCCTGGCAATCTCCAGAATTGGTCTGATCTGGGAAAGATTAGTAAATTGGTTCGCAGTTCTGTTTTATCCAGCCTTATTTGTGGCTGCAACAGAATTAAGACTGTTTATTGTTGCCTGGGTAGTTGCCAATCACTTCAGTCTCTGGCTTGCTACAATCCTCAGCGTCTTTTATTTGCTCAAAATAGCCACCTTCTCCAGCCCCACTTTTCTCTATCTGCAGTGGAGAGTAAAAAAAGTGATTCTGATGATACTGCTAGGAAGCTTAATTTTCTTGATTTTAAATCTGATACAAATGAACACACGTGTTAAGGACTGGATGGCTGGATATGAAAGAAACACAACTTGGAATTTCAAAATGAGTGACTTTGCAAGATTTACACAGCTGACCTTATTCACTATGACTATGTTCACTGTAATGCCATTTACTGTGGCCCTGATCGCTTTTCTCCTGTTAATTTTTTCCCTGTGGAAGCATCTCCAGAAGATGCAGCTCTCTTTCAAAGGCCACAGAGACCCCAGGACCAGGGCCCACATAAATGCCTTGAAAACTGTGATCTTGTTCCTCCTACTCTATGCTGCTTTCTTTCTGTCGTTTCTCATGTCATGGATTGCAGAGACAAATCAGGCCAAACTGGTCCACACGTTTTTTCAGACTATTGGAATCATCTATCCTTCAATCCACTCCTTTGTCCTGATTCTGGGAAACTCTAAGTTAAGGCAGGCCTGTCTTGGGGTGGCAGCTAAGGTGTGGGCTATAAGATGAAAAACTCTTAATTCCTAAGTCATTCCAACCATAGACTATGGTATGTACATTCTAGATAAAAACAGAAGTCTATGAGAAGTTTAAATATATTTTATATTTCCCCCAGGTTCTTTCATTGTGAGGGTCGTTGTTAATTTTTCAAGTGATTATCTATAATAGCATCTTCCCTAAGACTATTACGTATTTATGATGTGGATTTTGATGCTATCAGGAATTTGAAACTTATTTGAGGAAATCATTGATAGATTCCATTGTATTTAAACATGTGTACCACAATACCCTCAGATATTAATTATGAAACCACCAACATTTTGGCTAGCAATGGCCTTTCAATTCTAAATCACTCATAGAGTATGGGTGTTTTAGGTACTTCTATTTAATTCGTGAATTGAGGACAACTAATTATTTAGAACAAAAGTAGAGAAACTTTGGACTTGTGACTATTGCTAGTGCTAATGAGATGGGAGAACTGAGAAGATTCATAAGTTTAACATGAATAACTGCCACATAAAACAATGACCTTCCTTTTTTAGTAATTATATTGCACACATGCACATGTACATATTTTACTTGATGCTTTTGAAATAAACATTATTGAAGTATAATATACATATAATAAAATGCAGCATTTCTAGTGTACATTTCAGTTAGAGTTTTGGCAATGTGTGACTTCTTGTGTGACTACAACATCAGTCTCCTTCGCAGTCCAACCTCCTCCCTCCCCCAAGATAACTACTTATCTTCCTTTGGTAACTATTAATATAACAGAGTTCTTTGGTTTCTAGAATTTCATAAATATGTAGTCGTAGAGCGTACTGGTATAGATAGGTAAGACTTCTTTAACTCAGTATAATGCTTTTGAAGTTTATATATTTTGTTGTAAAGATCAGATGTTTGTTCCTGAGTAGTATTCTTGAGTAGTATTCCTGAATAGTGTTAGATATATTATCTTTTTTAAAAAAGTCTCTTACCTGTTGATGAACATTTGAATGGTTCTTAATTATTGGTCATTATGAATGAAACTGATATCAACATTAATACCTGTGTATTTTTCTGGATTTATGATTCTATTACTCTTGGGTAAATACCTAGGAGTATGTTAAATCATATGATAAGTATATGCTTAACTTTTCAAAAATGGCCAAAATGTTCTCCAAAGTGGTTGTATCATTTTATATTTCAGCCAGCAATGTGTGAGGGTTTCGGTTTCTCCACATCCTGGCCAACAGTTAGTACTCTGCTCTGTTTTGTTTTTTATTTTTTCCATTCTAGTCTAGTGTGTAATGGTTTCTCATTGTGTTTTGTTTTTTTTTTTTTGAGACAGAGTCTCACTTTATTGCCCAGGCTAGAGTGAGTGCCGTGGCGTCAGCCTAGCTCACAGCAACCTCAAACTCCTGGGCTCAAGCAATCCTGCTGCCTCAGCCTCCCGAGTAGCTGGGACTACAGGCATGTCCCACCATGCCCGGCTAATTTTTTCTATATATATTAGTTGGCCAATTAATTTCTTTCTATTTATAGTAGAGATGGGGTCTCACTCTTGCTCAGGCTGGTCATGAACTCCTGAGCTCAAAGGATCCGCCCACCTCGGCCTCCCAGAGAGCTAGGATTACAGGCTTGAGCCACCGCGCCCGGCCTCTCATTGTGGTTTTAATTCACATTTCTCTGACGACTAATGATATTGAGTGTATTTTATAGGCATTTGGTCATTCATAGAACTTTTATGAAATATGTTTTTAAACCTTTTGCCTATTTTTAAATTTGGTTCATTGTTTTGTCTATTTATCATTGAGTTATAAAAGTACTTTATATAGTCTAAACATAGTTCCTTTATCAGACATTTCTCCCAGTTAGTGGCTTGTCATTTCATTTTCTTTACAGCACCTTTCAAAAGGAAGACTTTTAAATATATTTTAATAAAGTCCAATAATCAATTTCTAATGCTGGTGCCTTTTGTGTTCTGTTTAAGAAGCCTTGCATACTCCAATATTACGATGATTATCTCTCATGGTTTCTTTTAGAAATTTTATAGTTTCAGGTTTTATGTTTAAGTATACTATCCATTGTAAAGTAAATTATATTTGTAGCATGAAGTTAGAATTGGGATTCACTTTTGAAATACAGAAATCCATTTCTTTTAGTACCATTTGTTAAAAAAGATTATCTTTTTCCATAATAGCACTTGGCACTGTGTTGAAAACAAGTTGATAATATATGTGTGGGAGCTTCTTTCTGGTCTGTGTTTTCTGTTCTTATCCTCATGTCAATAAAATACTCTTTTTTTTTTTTTTTTTGAGACAGAGTCTCACTCTGTTGCCCAGGCTAGAGTGAGTGCCATGGCATCAGCCTAGCTCACAGCAACCTCAAACTCCTGGGCTCAAGCAATCCTTCTACCTTAACCTCCCAAGTAGCTGGGACTACAGGCATGCAACACTATGCCCGGCTAATTTATATGTGTGTATATATATATATATATATTTTTTTTTTTTAGTTGTCCAGCTAATTTATTTCTCTTTTTTTAGTAGAGACAGGGGTCTCGCTCTTGCTCAGGCTGGTCTCGAACTCCTGAGCTCAAATGATCCGCCCGCCTCGGCCCCAGAGTGCTAGGATTACAGGTGTGAGCCACCGTGCGCGGCCCAATAAAATATTCTCTTGGTATCTGCAATTCAATACTACATATTGAAATGTATCCTCAAACGGGGTTGTGCATAATTTGATAAATTAATTTAAAGTATATAAAATTAAAAAATATTTTAAAAAATACTACATATTGAAATGTCATAGTAAGTCCTCCAACATTGTTCTTTTT
Source organism: Mirza zaza (assembly GCA_008750895.1). Taxonomy (NCBI): domain Eukaryota; kingdom Metazoa; phylum Chordata; class Mammalia; order Primates; family Cheirogaleidae; genus Mirza; species Mirza zaza. The sequence continues at coordinate 31,565 of VSMD01094858.1, read as the reverse complement.
CAAAATTGTTTCAGTTTTTCTGGTTCATTTGCTCTTGCACATACATTTCAGGTTTAGTTCATCAATTTCTTTAATAAAGCTTTATGAAATACTGATTGGGATTGTATTGAATGTATAGATAAATGTTTGGAATAATTAACACCTTAACATTAAGTCTTCTAATACATGAGCATGATGTATCTTTTCATTTGTCTGGGTCCATTGTAGTTTTCAACTTACAATTTTTGAACATAGTTTGTTAAATTTATTGCTAAGAGTTTTGTTTCTGTGGCTATAGTAAAGGGTGTTTTTTAAAAAAAATTCTAATTTCTAATGGTTTGTTGCTAGTATATAAAAATACAATTAACTGTTGTGTAATATTAACTTTATGTACTGTGAACTTGTTAAATTTACTTTTTAGTTCTAGTAACATCTTTTGTAGATTATTTGAGATTTTCTATGTATATATGCTTTGTGTAGATAAAAGAGGTTTTTTTCACCGTTGCCATCTTTATAGCTTTTATTTCATTTGCTCGCATTATTCCACTGGCTGGACCCTCCAAGACAATGTTGAATGTAAGTGATGAGAGCACATGTTCCTGCCTTGTCCCCTATCTTAGAGTAAAGCATCTAGTTTTTCACCATCAACATTATATTGTCTGTAGGTTTTTCATAAATGTCCTTTATCAGTGTGAGGAAGCTTCCCTGTACTCCTAGTTTGCTGAAAGCTTTTATTTTGAATGGATGCTGAGTTTTGTCAGATGATTTTTTTTACATCTATTGGAATAATATGATTTTCCTACCTCATTTTGTGCATATGGTGATTATATTCATTCACTTATCAATGTATACCAGCCTTACATTGCTAGGATAAACTCTATTTGGCCCTTATTCATGAGGAGTATCGGTCCATACTTTTAATTTCCTAAAATGTCTTTATCTGATTTTTGGTATCAGAATATTTCTACCTTCATAAAATAAGTTTGACGGGGAGGTCCCCTCCTTCTATATTTTCTGAAAGAGTAGTATTCTCTTGTTCTTAAATATTTGATAGAATTCACCATTTAGGTCATGCCTTGCTTTGTGGGAAGGTTTTCAATGAAGAATCCAATTATTTAAAAAATAAAAAAATAAAAAAAATATATATATATAGTTAAGATTTTCTGATTCTTTTTGTTCTGGATTCAGTAATTTTTGTCTGTCAAGGAATTTGTCCATTTTATTTAAGCTGTCTAAGTAATTGAGATAATCTTATGAATAATATTCCCCAATGTCTTAGTCCATTTTGTGTCGCCATAGAGGAATACCTGAGGCTGGGTAATTTGTAAGAAAAGAGGGTGTATTTGGCTCATAGTTCTGCAGGCTGTACAAGAAGCACAGCACCAGCATCTGTTCAGTTCCTGCTAAGGATGTCTGTGCTGAGTCAAAACATGGCGGAGAAAGTCAAAGGGGGAGTGGCCATGTGTGAAGAGGGAGCAAACCAAAGGGATCCCCTAGCTTTGTAACAGCCCACTGTCTTGGGAATAAATTCATTCCTCCTCCCATCCCAGAACAAATTCAGTCTTGGGGGAGAAAAACTCACTCCCTACCTCAAGAACAGCACCAAGCCACTCATGAGGGATCCCCCTCATGACCCAGATACCTCCCGCTAGGCCCCACTTCCCAACACTGCCACACTGTGCTTGGGATTACATTTAAAGGTAAGATTTCATAGGGCAAAACAAACTACATCCAAACCATAGCATTCTGTCCCTGGCCCCCCAAATCTCATGTTTTTCTTACATTGTGAAATACAATTATCCCTTCCCAATAGCCCCCAAAGTATTAACTTATTCCAGAATTAATTCGAAAGCCCAAAGTCTCATCTGAGACTCAAGGAAAGTTCCTTATAGCTACGAGCATGTGAAATAAAAAACAAGTTACTTACTTCCAAGATACAATGGTTGTACAGGCATTTGGTAAACATTCTCATTCCAAAAAGGAGAAATCAGCTCCAAAAAGGGGCAACAGGTACCATGCAAGTCCGAAACTCAGCAGGGCCTCTTCCGACTTTACGTGCTGCCCTCCGGGCACACCAGTGCGAGAATGGGTTCGCAAGGCCTTGAAGGCTTTGCTGGGCACAGCCTGTGTGACTGCTCTCACACCTGGTTTTATTGTTTTTTGGTTTTTGGGTTTTTTTTGGTGTGTGAGACAGAATCTCACTCTGTTGCCAGGCTAGGGTGCCGTGGCATCAGCCTAGCTCACAGCAACCTCAAACTCCTGGGCTCAAGCGATCCTCCTGCCTCAGCCTCCCGAGTAGCTGGGACTACAGGCATGTGCCACCATGCCCGGCTAATTTTTTCCATATATTTTTAGTTGTCAAGCTGATTTCTTTCTATTTTCAGTAGAGACGAGGTCTTGCTATTGCTCAGGCTGGTCTTGAACTCCTTGAACTCCTGCTCAAATGATCCCCCCGCCTCGGCCTCCCAGAGTGCTAGGATTACAGGCATGAGCCACTGCGCCCGGACTTCATCAATGTTTTATAGTTTTCAGCACACTAATCTTGAACCTCTTTGATTAAATTTATTCCTAAGTATTTTATTCTTTTAGACACTTTTGGAAATGGGATTGTTTTTATTATTTTCTAGAACATATATATGCAATCCCATGTTATTGCACTGTTATTCACAATAGTGAAGACAATGGAAACATCGTAAGTGTCAGCTAGTGGATGAATGGATAAAGAAAATGTGGTATGTATACATAATGGAATATCATTCAGACATAAAAGAAGGAAATCTTGCCATTTGCAACAACATGGATGAATTGTGAGGACATTATGCTAAGTGAAATAAGTCAGACAATGACAAACACTGTATCATTCCACCTATATGTAGAATCTTAAAAAGTTGGTCTCATGGAAGAAAACAGTGGTAGTTGCCAGGGGGAGGGGGTTGGGGGGAAAAGAACAATGGTGGTCAAAGAGTAACAACTTCCAGTTATAAGATGAATAAATTCTGGAGATCTATTGTACAATATGGGGAGTATAGTTAATACTATATTGCATGATTGAAATTTGCTTAGGGAGTAGATTTTAAATGTTTTCCCTACACGCAAAAATGTTGGTAACTATGTAAGGTGATGGTATGTTAACTAACTGATTGTGATTTGATTCGCAACATATATGTATGTCAAATCACCATACTGTACACCTTAAATACATACAATTTTATTTGTCAATTGTACATCCATAAAGCTGGGTGGAGGGAAAGAGAAAGACAGGTAAAAAAAAAAAAAAAACTACATTGTATAATTGTATCAGTAAATAATCCCTAAGCAGTCAGACAAAAGTTAGGAGAGAGGTTCATGTTCCCTCCGTGTGTACACAAAGGGGTCTCCAGTATAGTGTCTGGCACATGAAAATGCCAGATAAATGCTCATTTTATGAATGAATGAATGTATGGACCAATTCTCTCATAAGTGAAATAGCTGACTGGCTGCATAAAATTCTGTGGAACTCCCTTACACATAAATAACGAGCTTATTATCTATCTCTTGAATGATGGATGCCAATCCAACCACATGTCCATGGAGAATGTTCAGTTCATAAGTAGATCTTCATCATCTCACAAACTGACCTTTCAGAAGACTCACAATGAACGTCATTCCAGCCCCATGATGAAGAGCGAATATTCAGCAGAACACAACGCTCCTTGGGATCACTGGGCTCACCCTGATGCCAGAATCTGAAGGGGGGAAAAAGGATGAGGGCATTTCTTTAAACGGTGCTTCAAAAAGGGTTAGAGACAGTAAGGGGGTGAGCGGCTGGGGATGAACTTCACAGAAGTCAAGGTCAGATATGTCCAAATCCACCCTCCCCACTCGTCATACAGTTTCTCCTCCGCCTGCATCTCCCGTGTTTCCCTTGAAAACTGTGCCCACATCACTCAGTATTTTCCACCTTATTGCTTTAAATATCCTCGCAGCAGATACCCCGAGACTGTCTTGTATTTGCCCATCCTTATGTCCTGTTCCCAAGGGCTGTCAACCTTAGATGATGAAAATATTTCACACTGGCCCCACTTATCAATAGAATTGTTTCCCCTTTTTTAATGCACTGTTTTTGGAGTCTGAAGAACTGGTAAAAATCTCTGTATCTTCTACCTGTCCCTGGTATCTTGGAGAAGTCATTTAATATCCCTGATTCTCAGTTTTCCTACATAAAAAAGGAGTAGAGTAACATCACTGCATGTTTCACACAGTAGATACGAGGATCAAAGGTGTTCATCTACTAAAGTACTTGAGTTTTTAAATAATTACATAAAATGAGATATTACAAGACTATCAAAATTTAGCATTGTTTCTTTATGAGAAATATGCAATCTTAATAGTTGGTTATGATCTTAACATGAATTTGTATGATATTTAAAGACATAAATATAGTGGTTAAAAGCACAGTAAAATCCACCTGGACCATTGTTGACACTGTTGGTGACCTTAGCTGAATTATCTGCAGCCTCCAAACTCAATTTCTTCATCTCTCTAGTGGGAAAAATAGTAACAGGTGCCTCATCAGATTCTTGTGATGACTAAAGAGATAATAAAATTATTTAACCTAGTGCCCAGAAGTTAACAGTGAGCTATTCCAGTTTTACAGCCAATAGCCAGAACACCCTAAACTCCTGGCATGAGCTTGGACCCAGGACTCCTTAACAACCTCTATACTCACGTGGCGCTTTGGTTGTACGGCGTCTGATCCACCCATTGCCAGCGTCCCCGACCCTCCGGGTCTGACAGCCCCACAAAATAAGCAGAATCTTTATTCAGATTCTGGGCGATGAAATCCTGAGGTAAGAAAAGAAAGGAGTCACAGCCTTAGAGTCTTCAGCCTGAACTGGTTCTTTCTGACTTTAGAGAAATGAGGAGAAAGGGCGAGGATCCTAGGGCTACGGGTCTCCCCTGGCTGAGCAGGGCAGGGTCAAAGACGTCACGTGTAAGCGTGATGGTCAGTAGATGTGGGAAGCGGTTCCTATCCATGAGCATAATGAACTCTCATCTCAGACTGACTTCCCCTCTTTTTGTCATCAAGAGATGCCGTCCTTCAAAGGTGTGCATGAGAAAATTTTGGTGGATTTAGTCATTCTCCTTTCATAACTTCAGAGATCCTTTAATTTCACTCCTGATTGTTTACTGTGATTGGTAATGATTTAACTTTATTTCCCTATTCAACTTAATACCTCTTCTCTATTAGTTAATAATGTATAAAACAATTACACATTAGAATAGCAACTGATAGCTCAGGCTGAAACATTTTCATCCTTCTACTCTACCCCCATATGTTATATATATATATATATATATACACATATATATATATATGTGTATATATATATATATATATGTTTTTTTGAGACAGAGGCTCACTCTGTGGCCAGGGCTAGAGTGCCGTGGCATCAGCCTAGCTCACAGCAACCTCAAACTCCTGGGCTCAAGTGATCCTCCTGCCTCAGCCTACTGGGTACCTGGGACTACAGGCATGTGCCACCATGCCCGGCTAATTTTTTTTTCTATTTTTAGTTGTTTGGCTAATTTCTGTCTATTTATAGTAGAGACGGGTCTCGCTCTTGCTCAGGCTGGTCTCGAACTCCTGAACTCAAGCAATCTTCCTACCTCGGCCTTCCAGAGTGCTAGGATTACAGGCATGAGCCACAGTGCCTGGCCCCCATATACTATATTTTTAATGCCACAATTTCTTTTGGGAAGATTAGTTTTCTTGAAGCAAGAAGAAGATATAGAACATAAAGACTTAGGGGTCTTTCCTATCTATTTTATTAAAGCCCTCTACCACAGCACAAATATCCCAAGATAACAAAGGCCTCCTTCTTAGCCAAGAGAGATATACAAAAAGCATGTAGGGCTCACGACTCCATTGTCTATTGGAAAGTACCTGCTCGTCCTTGGTGTTGATCACTAGCAAGTGAGCCTCCATTCTCGAGCAGTTCTCCTCACTCTTATGCCAAGATTTTGTTTCAGTAGAAATGAAGTAGCATTTGGAACTAAATGACCTCCAGTTCTTGGGGCAGCAGCTCCAGACTTTCTCTGTATGGGGAAGAGGGGCAAATAAATAAAATGTAAGTAATCACTACAAAAAGTATTCACTATTAAAATTAAGGACCAAAGGAGACCACGTGGAAGCTGGGACTCCCATCCCCACCCAGGTGTAACAAGCATGCCCGCCCCTCAGGTGTCGACAAAGCCAAGTCAACTGCAGTCAGGCAATAACAGGGCAGGACCCCCTTTCTCCCACTGCGGTGGTATTGGGAAAAGCCAGTTCAAACATAATGTTTAAATAAGATCCAGACTCTAAGAACCTAATGCAAAAATGTGCAGCATTCAATAGAAAATAACTCATCATACCAAGAACCAGGAAGTTTGCAAATTTAATAAAAAATGCTAATCAGTAGATGCCAACAACCAAGACAACACAAATGTTACAATTATCTGACAAAGATTTTAAAGTAGCCATGATAAAAAATGCTCCAACAAGAAGGTACAAGCATGCTTGAAATAAATGAAAAAATAGGAAGCTTCAGTAAATCAATAGAAGATATAAAGAAAAACCAAGTGGAAATTTTACAATTGAAAAATACAGTAACCAAGATAAAAGTCTCAGTGGATGGGCTCAACACCAGAATGACAGTGAATTGGAAGACAAAACAATAGAAGTTGCCAACTGAACAACACAAACAAAATAGACAGAAAAAAGATAAATACAGCCTCATATAGTAACCCTAAATGTATATACACCAAACAGACCTGCAAACGTGTAAAGCAAAAACTAATACAATTGAAATGATAAATTTGACAGCTACACATTATAGGTGGGCACATCAGTACCCTGCTCTCAACAATTGGTAGAACAGCTACACAGAAAATCAGCAAGAATATAGAAGAACTCAAAAACATCATCAACCACCAGGATCTAATCAACGTTTATAGAACACTCTACCCAACAACATAATACCCATTCTTTTCAAGTGCCTGTGGAACATATGTCAAGATAAAACATATCCTGGGGCATAAAACAAATCTCCACAAACTTTAAATCATTGAAATCACATAGAAAGTGTTCTCCAACCACAATGGAAGCAAATGAGAAATTAATAAAAGAAAGAAAATAACACACTTCTAAGTAATCCATAGGTCAAAGAAGAACTCTCCGGGGAAATTTTTAAAAAATACGGTAACTGAATGAAAATGAAAATACAAATTATCAAAATTGCTATTCTTCAATAAAAGAACTCAGGCTCCTCAAATAAATGTCTGACTCTAGGATAGGGACATGAGTCCCAAGAATTTTGTAGTCCCAGAATGTAAGGAAGTAGGAAAAACAAAAACAAAAACATTGACGGTGATATGTCAAAGGGTCACAGGATAGCCTGGCATGCTGGCTCATGGCTGCTGTAATCTCAGCACTTTGGAAGGCCAAGGCAGGAGGACCCCTTGAGGCCAGGAGTTCAAGACCAGCCTGGGCTATGTAGCAAGACCCTGTCTCTACAAAAAATTTAGACTACAGGCATGGTGGTAGACCCCTATAGTCACAACTACTCATGAGGCTGAAGCAAAGGGATCACTTGAGCCTGGGAGTTGGAGGTAGCAGTGAGCTGTGATCACACCACTGCACCCCAGTTGGGGGGACAGAGTGAGACCTTCTTTAAGATAAAAAAAAGGCCATGGGTGCCAAGTGAAAGAACAGCTGGAACCACAAAATAAATAAAGTGGTATTGGATTATAATCCAAAATTTTAAATAAGTAACTATGAGTAAATGCAGATATAAAGAAATGATTGAGGCCGGGCGCGGTGGCTCAAGCCTGTAATCCTAGCTCTCTGGGAGGCCGAGGTGGGCGGATCGTTTGAGCTCAGGAGTTCGAGACCAGCCTGAGCAAGAGCGAGACCCCATCTCTACTATAAATAGAAAGAAATTAATTGGCCAACTAATATATATAGAAAAAATTAGCCGGGCATGGTGGCACATGCCTGTAGTCCCAGCTACTTGGGAGGCTGAGGCAGCAGGATTGCTTGAGCCCAGGAGTTTGAGGTTGCTGTGAGCTAGGCTGACGCCATGGCACTCACTCTAGCCTGGGCAACAAAGTGAGACTCTGTCTCAAAAAAAAAAAAAAAAAAAAAAAAGAAATGATTGGATAAGTTAATAAATGGGATAGAAGAGATAGCTTTCACATGCACAAGAATTTCAAATAAATTATGTAGATACCAGTGATGGGTAATTTTATGTGTCAACTTGTCTGGGCCACAGTGCCCAGATATTTGGTCAAGCATTGTAGATGTTTCTGTGAGGATTTTTTAAAAATGAGATTTACATGTAAATTGTTGGACTTTGAGTAAAGGAAATTGTACTCTGTAATGTAAGTGGGCCTCAATTAATCAGTTGAAGATCTGAACAGAACAAAAGGATGTCCCCCCTGAGCAAGAGGAAGTTCTCCAGCAGGCTGCCTTTGGACTTCAGCTGCAACACTGTCTCTTCCTGGTTCTGCAGCAGACTGACTGTCTTTGACTCAAACCACAACTCGTTCCTGAGTCTCCAGCCTGCTGGCAGCCCCGTCAAACTTTGAACTTCTTAAGCCTCTGCAATTGCACGAGTCAATTCCTTAAGAATAAATGTCATTCTGTACATACCTCCTATTGGTTCTGTTTCTCTGGAAAACCCTAACACAATACTCCACCCCTAACGGATGGGGAGCATAAGTCCTCTATCCTTAAGTGTGGGCTGTGTAAAGAGCACAGTATGGAAAGGAGAAAAAAGAGTAACTTTGTAGCAAAGAAACCTGACAAACACTACCGTAGCCAGGTAATCAAGGTCAACATCAATAGTCAAAAATCATTCTGATAGTATATACCCTCGATATGATGTGATGAAAGTAGCATTTTACATCTGTGATCTTCCTCACAAAAACCAGTAACCCCATTTTAATTATTACAAAAACATCAGACAAATTATAGTAGGGAGACATCCTATAATATACCTGACCTATCCCTCAAAACTGTCAAGGGCATCAAAAACAAGGAAAGTCTGAGAAACTGTCACAGCCAAGAGGAGCCCAAAGAGACATGAAACTCATGTAATGTGGAACCCTGGGTGGGATCCTGTTAAAGAAAAAGAACATTAGGTGAACACTAAGGAAATCTGAACAAATTGTGAACTCTAATTAATGATAATATATTAATATTGGCTCATTAGTGGTAACAATGTACCATATTTATATAAGATATTAATAATAGAAGTTTCTGCACAGACAATCTATAAAAAAATAAAAATAAAAAATAATAGAAGATACTATGTGTGCCAAGGAGGGGTAAAATGCATTATCTGTTCAATTATCTTTGCATTATCTGTTCAATTTTTTTGTAAATATAAAACTTTCTAAATTAACTACTAATTTTGAAAATTTAAATAATTCACATCCATAGTAAAATCATCATCATCGTATCATTTTCATCAAATGGTTTTAACTGATAGGTCAATGAAAGAGCAAGTGTGCACAGAAAGTTCCAAAAGAAGCAAAGGCTGAAGAAATCTAAAAGCAAGATAGGTAACCTTTTTCACAGTTAAGTCTATTTCCTTACATAGATAAAAATATACATATAAGAATTTTGTGCATCATATTTATGATTTAAAAAAATGAATTTCGTGTCCTATATATTTGCACATTTATAGCATAAGATGACCATGAGAGCCAACTTCTTAGTATGATCTACCTGGGAATCTTATCGGAAATATTGCTTTGAGATCCTTACATAGTTTAGTCAGCAACTGAACTCTAGGCACATTCATTTTTACCTGCCATGGTCAAATTGTTTTTCACACACTCCAATGTTGTATGTATCCGCTCTTTTGTAGTAGTTTTTTCTTCAAGAACCCGAGAACATTTTTGAAAGAAAACTAGAAAAGAGAATAAAGACATTCAATTTCCTGGTTGCACTATGACTTTGACTTTATTGTTACTTTCTTACATCCTTTATAGAAACAAAATCTACAAAGGCCCAATTACTTGAGTAGATGGATCCTGACTGGAAAAGACTTCCCGTTTTGAAACCGTAGATCTCCAGGAATAGCTGAAAGATCAGCAGTGGGAAGAGCACACGACAGTTCCATCACAATGTGTCTACAGGGACTTCTCCACATGCTCCTTCAATACTCAACGTGGGATACTTGCAGAGGCTGAACCATGAGGGGGTGGGGAGGAGTGCAGGGCAGATAGACACTTGTGTTCAAGGATGTGCACAGCCTGGGACTTTGTGGGGTGGGGTGGAGAAGAATTAGCTGATTCTGAAAAATTCTGGGTTATCCTGGAGAATGGAGAATTTAAAAAAGAACCCAACATGCGAAATGCTGTTCAAGGGAACATAATTATCTTTCTCTTCTTTCTTTTATTCTCTCCATTCCAGCTGGCTCCTACTCCTCAGCGTACCAACACTCTCATGTCTCTCTCAATCTAAAACTAACCCACCTTTTCCTCTAGAAACTGAATTTTCTCTTTCCTCCTTACCTTTCATTTGCTCCTTCACCCATCACATTCTGACTTTGCTTCCACTGCTTCACTACCACCATCCTTGAAATGGATTATCAGTAACATGCCAGGCCCATTATTAGCCATCTTCCTATTTGACCTCCTTAAATACTTGACCCCAGTTCTCTTCCACCTTAGTTCTTAGGACACTACTCTGCTGTTTTCGCCTTTCTTTTCTTGCTACTGCTTCTTATACTCCTTTATAACCTCCTCTTCTTCCACCCACTTCTTTTACAATGTGACATTTCCCAGAGTTCCATCCTTATCCCTCCTACTCATGCTAAGTTCTCTGAGTGATGTCATACATCCCCATGGCATCACCTGCTACGTCTATGTGAATGGCTTCCAAAGCTCAGACCTCTCTCCTGAAGTCCAGACAAACGGGTCTCCCACTAGACATGTCCATCTGAGGGTCCCACACTTACATAAAACTCAACATGCCGAAAACTTAAATCACCATCTTCCTACCCAAACCTGCTACTCATCCTATACTGTCTACCTCTTTGAAAAACTTTATGATTTCTGAACTTACCACGTCAGACTATTGGAACCACATTTTACTTCTCTGGGTCCCTTATTCCCCAGGTCTAGATGTTCATCAATCTTCTACCTCCTTTATCATTCAAAGCTACCTCCTTTCTTCACTAACTCTAGCCTTGGATCAGGCTCTCGCTGTTTCTCAATTGGATTTATGAATTAGCTTTCTAACTTCTCTCTCTGCCTCCAATTTTTTCCTCATATATCCATTCTCCACATCTCTGTACAAAGCATATGTTAATAAGTCAAATTTGATTTTACCAATTCTCTGCTTAAAATCCTAAAAAGTTTCTTCATGACTGTAACACATTGCAAAAATGGCCAGAATTTTTAACCTTCCCTGTATTGTGATTGTGATGTGATTTTGCAGTGTGATTCTGCAGCTTATTCAATGAAGAAATGGGGTCTGGCCAGGCACAGTGGCTCACACCTGTAATCCCAGAACGTTGGGAGGCCGAGGCAGGAGGATTGCTTGAGCCCAGGAGTTTGAGGTTGCATTGACTGCACTCCAGCCTGGGCGACACAGTAAGACCCTGTCTCAAAACAATAAAAATAGGTCAGGCGAGGTGGCTCACGCCTATAATCCTAGCACTCTGGGAGGCCGAGGCAGGCAGATAGCTCAAGGTCAGGAGTTTGAAACAAGCAAGAGCGAGACCCGTCTCTACTAAAAATAGAAAGAAATTAATTGGCCAACTAATATATATAGAAAAAATTAGCCAGGCATGGTGGCGCATGCCTGTAGTCCCAGCTACTCGGGAGGCTGAGGCAGGAGGATCGCTTGAGCCCAGGAGTTTGAGGTTGCTGTGAGCTAGGGTCCAGGCGCCCTCAAACTACAGCCTGCGGGCCACATGCGGGTGTTTTTACCCATTTGTTTTTTTACTTCAAAATAAGATATGTGCAGTGTGCATAGGAATGTGTTCATAGTTTTTTTTTTAACTATAGTCTGGCCCTCCAACGGTCTGAGAGACAGTGAACTGGCCCCTTGTTTAAAAAGTTTGAGGACCCCTGAGCTAGGCTGATGCCACGGCACTCTAGCCCAGGCAACAGAGTCAGACTCTGAAAAAAAATAAAAAATAAAAATATAAAAAATAAAAATAAATAACAGGCTCATGCCTGTAATCCTAGCACTCTGGGAGGCCGAGGCGGGCGATTGCTCGAGGTCAGGAGTTCGAAACCAGCCTGAGCAAGAGCAAGACCCCATCTCTACTATAAATAGAAAGAAATTAATTGGCCAACTAATATATATAGAAAAAATTAGCCGGGCATGGTGGCACATGCCTGTAGTCCCAGCTACTTGGGAGGCTGAGGCAGCAGGATTGCTTGAGCCCAGGAGTGTGAGGTTGCTGTGAGCTAGGCTGATGCCACGGCACTCACTCTAGCCTGGGCAACAAAGCGAGACTCTGTCTCAAAAAAATAAAATAAATACATAAATAAATAACAAATAAAGAAAAGAAAAGAAAAACAAATGGGGTCTGTTTCTTCACCACTGGAATTGGGCTGCCTTTAACACTTCCTTTGGCCAACAGAATGTACAGAAGCAATCTGTGCTAGTCCAGGGTTGAGACTTCAAGAGGCCTTGCTTACTTTGCTGTGAGCCTTAGAAGTCTGCAAGTTGCCATGTGAACAAACTCAGGCTAGTCTAATGAATGATAAGAGAAACGAGGCCACATTGCTTCTGTCGTTCCAGCTGACATCCCCTTCCTTCCTCAGAAAGAGGTTGCCTGTGAGTGGTGCCCACGACACACGCGTGAGTGAGGTAAGGCGGGACCGGAGGAATCCCCCAACTGGCACCAGTCCAAAGTGCCAGGCTGCAGAATTATGAGCTAAATAAACACTTGCTGTGTTAATCCACTAAGTTTTAGATTGATTTAATAAGCAGCAAAAGACAATTGATAAAAATAACCTTTAGGGGAAAAAAATCCAAATTCTTTATAATGGTACACAGCTGTCTTCGTGATCCGAGTTCTGTACATTTCTCCCGCCTACAACTTGGCTTCTTAGTTCTCTCAGCACCGTAAGTTCCAGTCACGCACACTTACAGTTCCCCAAATTCCGTGCCCTCTCATGTCTCTATGCCATTCTTAGGAGACATAGATCTAAATGCCACCTCCTCTGGGAAGCCCATCCCAGCTTCCTGTGCGTACACCTTACCTGCACAACAGGTACCATACATTGTGGTAGCCACTGCTTCATTTGACCATTCTCTAAATTTCTTGAGACCAGGGGCTGCAGCCCCGTCCCGACTCTCTGTCTAGACAAGGCCTGACATATAGCAGATGACCGTTGCTACTTACTGAACGAGCAAATGAATGAATAAAATACCCAAATATATACTAGTTTTATACTTTTGAAAATTTTAATAAATTCTAAAAGCCAAAGATATGCAGCAATCCACCTTGGCTTTTAGATCTCACACAGTCTTGGGCAGGACAGAAATAATTAAGACTGAAATTCAGTGGAGAACTCGTCTCAAAATATTTCTTCCCATCTTCTTCTTGGTCACCTGCACATCCCAAAATATAAGTCTGCGCCCAAGTAGGACTAGCCTTATAAACGCTGCTAAGGAAATATAGATTTGTCCTCACTTATACAGTGTCTGGTATAGAGATCCCAGAGGTTTCATTCTACAACACACACACACACACTCACACACACAGACAGTTACTCTTCAATTTCCCTAAGAAGAATGGACTCCATTCTTTTTACAGGAAAGTAACTAAATCCAAATAAAGAGCAAAATTCCCAGTGGAGTTCCATGAATTATGTCTCCCTAGAGAAAATTTTATTTTAGATTTCTGAATAAACTCATTTTTAAATGTCAGTTTCTAACAGAGACCTTCTCTTTGTGTACGGCAGACATTGCTTATTGATTAGGTTGGCATACTTACTGATAAAAGCAGTAAAGAATGAGATTTTAGCAGGAAAAGTATCAGCAATGAGGCCAAAAGCAGTTTGGGAAAACCAGGATTACTTTTGTGAGGGGTGGTCCTTTCTTTGGGAGCTGAAAGAGAAACCAAATGGGTTTTCTTTAATCAACAATAAATTCAGTACTCTGGGAGGCCGAGGCGGGAGGATCACTCAAGGTCAGGAGTTCAAAAATAGCCTGAGCAAGAGTGAGACACCGTCTGTACTCTATATAGAAAGAAATTAATTGGCCAAGTAATATATATAGAAAAAAAAATCAGCTGGGCATGGTGGCACATGCCTGTAGTCCCAGCTACTTGGGAGACTGAGGCAGAAGGATCACCTGAGCCCAGGAGTTTGAGGTTGCTGTGAGCTAGCCTGACACCACGGCACTCAAGCCCGGGCAACACAGTGAGACTCTGTCTCAAAAAAAAAAAAACAAAAACAATAAATTCTGTCCTTACTTCCTCTCCTCCTCTTCTTCTCCCTTTTCTTGGATGACCCACAATGACTAATGCTATGACACTTGAAATAATATGAGGATAGGAATACAATGGAAATTATAATGTTCATTGTAGAAACTTTAGAAAATATATAGAAGCACAAATTCCTATCATTTCAGGTAACCATTTTATTAATAATTTGGTATATATCCCACCAGCAATTTAAAAAAGGTGTATATATGTACATTTTCCCATGATTGACACATAAATACTGGTTTCTGACCTACTATTTTCTTTTACACTATATCATGAATATTTTTCACACCACATTTTCTTCTTTAACACTTTTTATCATGGTTGAATAGTATTTCATCATATATTTAAATAATCTTCCAGGCCAGGCGTGGTGGCTCACACCTGTGATCCTAGCACTCGGAGACTGAGGCAGGTGGATTGCTAGAGCTCAGGAGTTTGAGACCAGCCTGAAGAAAAGTGAGACCCCGTCTCTACTATAAATAGAAAGAAATTAGCTGGGCATGGTGGCATGTGCCTGTAGTCCGAGCTACTCGGGAGGCTGAGGCAGAAGGATAGCTTAAACCCAGGAGTTCGAGGTCGCTGTGAGCAAGGCTGACACCATGGCACTCTAGCCTGGGCAACACAGTGAGAGTCTGTCTCAAAATAAATAAATAAATAATCTTCCAGAGTGTTTCTTTTTTTTTCTTTTTGAGACATAGTCTCACTCTCTTACCCAGGCTAGAGTGCCGTGGCATCAGCCTAGCTCACAGCAACCTCAAACTCCTGGACTCAAGCAATCCTCCTGCCTCAGCCTCCTGAGTAGCTGGGACTACAGGCATGCGCCACCATGCTCAGCTAATTTTTTCTATATATTTTTAGTTGGTCAATTAATTTCTTTCTATTTTTAGTAGAGACGGGTCTCACTCTTGCTCAGGCTGGTCTCAAACTCCTGAGCTCAAATGATCCTCCAGCCTTGGCCTCCCAGAATGCTAGGATTACAGGTGTGAGCCACCATGCCCAGCCGAGAGTGTTTCTAACTTTACTTTTTAAAATGCTATAGCAGATAAATCTTTATAATCATCCCTCATCACATCTTCAGGATGAGGTCAGCCTTTTTAGTTACCATCTCATAATTAGGAATTCTTTTTTTTTTTGAGACAGAGTCTCACTGTGTTGCCTGACTAGAGTGCTGTGGCGTCAGCCTAGCTCACAGCAACCTCAAACTCCTGGGATCAAGCAATCCTCCTGCCTCAGCCTCCCGAGTAGTTGGGACTACAGGCATGCGCCACCATGCCCGGCTAATTTTTTTCTAAATATATGTTTAGTTGGCCAATTAATTTCTTTCTATTTATAGTACAGACGGGGTCTCACTATTGCTCAGGCTGGTTTTGAACTCCTGACCTTGAGCAATCCACCCGCCTCGGCCTCCCAGAGTGCTAGGATTACAGGTGTAAGCCACCAGGCCTGGCCAGGAATTCTTAACGTTATGCTATATTGTCAAGTATTGGGGGGACTCTCAGTACTAAATAATAAGATTTCATTTTTAGAAAAATACATATACATATTTATGTACATTCACATGTGTAAGGATATATACTAAAATGCAAATTATGGTTTTCTCTAGATGGTAAAAGTATAATTGAAATCTCTGCGTACCCCTGGTTAATTTTTTTCTACAACAATCATTATTACTTATATAATAAAGAAATTATAAAAAGATTTTAAGAAGAAAGAAACAGTTTTCGTAAGCGCTCTGCACACTTTCACAGGGGCGTTCTAGAAAGCGTGAGCAGTCCTGCCTCCCACCTCCAATAGCGTCTTGTACTCCAGATGCGTGTTTTTCTCTCTTCTCTATCTGAGATCTCACACAAGCCACCCTAACTGCCTTTTATCTACTCCCAAACTTAATTCAGTCTGTCTCAGAGATGCAACTTGCAATAGATTTTCTGATTTCAGAAAAATTTCCCTGGATATTTAAGGAACTTTCTTTCTAATACTTTCTAGTCTTTGATTTGCAATGGCCTTTTGTTCCACTCCAGTACTAACAAATACACTCTTCTTACTCTCCACCCACACTCTTCCCCTCTAACTAACCAAAACACAAATCCCACAAATGCATGAGTAACCCCAGCATCTGGGCTGATCGTTTCAGAAGCTGTGCTCAATCTCTCAACCCCAGACTAACTCAGCCTCAGAAAACACAAGACCACAACTTCTCAGCATCAGATCATTCACCTTAGCTCAGGACTATAGCTGATGTCTCACACCTAACTTTTCTTACAGTCAGCAGAGTCAGAGCTAAAGACAGCATCATAGAATCCGTACAACCCCTTAATGCTTACCTACAGGCACTCAGTCTTCTGGGACTCTCGTGTTTCCCAGGCATGGCCAGTCAGAGAACCAGCAAATGACTCCACCTATGCCTTGTTTACAAACCCTGTCTGCATCCTTCATCCCATCATTAATTCTGACCACCAGAAAATGGTTGTTACCTGCAGGAGAGTCTGAGTTGGTGCCTGAGGACTTGGATCCATTTTTGAAATTCACTTCAGCATAAGTGATTTCCGAAGCCATATTCAGAAGAGGCCTTCTGCTGTCATCAGAAAATCTGTTTCATCGCTTCCTTAAAACAGCTTATAAATGAGAACCAAACGTGATGATAAATGATCTCCTTCCTGCCACTCAACTTGGTGAGAGCAGAGGCAGCAAATATGTAAATACCCAGAAGGGGATCTCGTGAGAACAGAACTGCAACGTGGGGCCACTCAGTCCGCAGAGGCCCATGCTCAGGATCAGCTCGGTGGGAATCACAGTTGAAACATGCGCTCGCCACCGCAACAGAAGCGGGGACTCTAGCACGGAGGGAAGAAATAGGAAGGAAAGGAAAAGAGGAACCAAGCAACCAGAGAAGTCTTTTCTGAGAACTGTGTTCACCAAATTCACCAGAAAAAATAAAATTTGTGTGCTGCCTTCCACATGCAGACATAATTACTCGCAGATCAACAACCTGAGCAAACGCTTGTTAGCATTGCATTCACCTGGTCATTTTTGGCTGATCACACAAATTCTTGGTACCATATTCTAAGAGGATCATTGACAAAAAAACTCATGTGGCCTTCCCACCTTCAAGGCTTGGCTTCCTCTGGTGTAGTGGGGAAAGCAAAGCTTCAATCCTATGGCTTCGGGAGCTCTGGGCTTTTCCTCATCCTTTTTTTTTCTTTTTGGAGACAGAGTCTCACCGTTACCCAGGCTAGAGTGCCGTGGCATCAGCCTAGCTCACAGCAACCTCAAACTCCTGGGCTCAAGTGATCCTCCTGCCTCAGCCTCCCGAGTAGCTGGGACTACAGGCATGCGCCACCATGCCCGGCTAATTTTTTCTATATATTTGTAGTTGTCTGGCTAATTTCTTTCTATTTTTTAGTAGAGATGGGCTCTCACTCTTGCTCAGGCTGGTCTTGAATTCCTGACCTCCAGCAATCCTCCTGCCTCGGCCTCCCAGAGTGCTAGGATTACAGGCGCGAGCCATCACGCCCACCCAGCCATCCCTCATCCTTTGTAGCTAACCCCACAGGTGTCTCCCTCCATTGCGCTGCTGGTCGCCTCCAGCACTCTGGAGAGCAGCTGGCTTTGTGGGACGTCGGAGAGCGGGGCCAGCTTGCATTGCTCACTTCTCTAGCCTGGCAGTCCTCACACCACCTCAGCAAAAGGGTACCCAGGGACATACGACTGTTTTAACAGTTAGGATATTTAATGGGGTCACGTTGTTGAAGGGGATAAACTTAAACGAAGTGCTAAATACTTTTTCCAAATCCTTCATGTGGAATCTTTCCACCAACATGCTGTCTGCTCACACCTGGATTCTCTGACCTCAGCTCTGCCTGAACGATCCTCCTTCTTTTTACCTCCCCCCCCCCCCCCCCCCCCGACCTACCTTCTTATCCTGCACCACGCAGTCTCTCTCTCTCTCACACACACACACACACACACACACACACACACACACGTACGTCCCCTGGCCACCACTTAGACTCCCTTAGGCTCTTACACCCCACACAACGTCCCCCATGGGTGGAAGTCCTCCTCACCTCGCAGGGCTCTGACTCCCACCCTGGGCTACCCCACCACGGGGACAGCCCCTATCCTGCTCAGTCTCTGAAACCCACAGGCCCACCCTCTGCATAGACACTTTCTGTGTCCTGCTTGGGCCCTGACACCCCATGTCAGACCCTCCACCCCCCAGCAAGGATGCCCACCTTACCCTACTTAGGCTCTGAGTTCCCACACTGGGCTACCCCCTACCCCCACCACGGAGATGCTCCTTATCCTGCCTGGTGTCTGAAACCCACACCAGGTCTACCCTCTGCAAGGATGCTCTCCCCTCCCTGCTGGAGCTCCGACTCCCTGCACCCGGCCACCTGCCACAACGATGCCCTCTTTCCCTCGAAGGCCCTGGCATTCCACGCCAGGCTGTGCCTACTGTGGACGCCCTCCACAGCACACACACGCTCTGGTTCTCCATACGGGAACACTGTCCCACCCCCACAGGGATGTTTCCTTACTCTGCTTGGGCTCCATCACCACTGTCAGGCCATCCCCCTGCATAGTCCCTCTTCTCATCCTGCCCTGGCTCTGACACCCCATGCCAGACCACTGCTGCTCCCCCACCCCACCCCACCACTGACAATTACCTTGCTCGGGCCCATCCTGCTTTACTTAGGATTGAATTACACAGTAAGGAAAGGGAAAGGGCTGTGACAAAGGATAAGGGAATTACAGGTTCTTCACAATCAATTACTGGACCTTACAAGCACTTGCATGTGGACAGGTGTGCATGCATGCACGCTCTTCCCAAAAGTGGTCATCGAATCTCAGAGGCTTTATAATCTAAGCTCATAATAACAAAGCAAATATATTCATAAAGTTCTCTCTCTCTCTCCTTGGAATAAGTTATATTATAACTGGATTATATTGTATCACAAACAACCCCAAAATCCAAGTGGCTTACAACAGCAAGCATTTATTTCTTACTCATGTTACACGTGAGCTTAGGGTCTGCTTGGGGTTGACTATAACCCTGCTTGGCTCCTCTCCAAGTGTTTTCTCATTCTGGAAGCCAGGACCATAGAGTAGATCCTTTAAGCTGAACCACGCAGTAGCATCCTTTACCCAGATAAGGTGCATATTACATTCTCTTGATTCTATTGGCCAATGCAAGTCACCTGGACAAACCTGTGAATGGGGCAGGGAAATGTACTCTATCTATGGAAAGATAGGTCAAGGGAATCAAAGTTTAATCCTCTCACAGAGAAGAGCATAAACATTTGGAAACAATAATACAGTCTACCCCCAATCCCTTTAACTTATTTAGCCAATCTCTTGGCAGTGATCTCCAAAATGGTGCACAAATACTCTAAGTGGTATAAAAAGGATCCACTAGTCATATAAAAGAGGTTCCAAAGATATAGAACATTAGACCGTCTATTTATATATATTTAAATTTTTAAGTAAAATAAGCTTTACTAATGTCATATGGATTCAATATTGGATACATGTTGTGTGTGGCAGGGTACCTGTTATGAGGGAGGAGTGGAAATTCCACACCTCTGAGAAGTTGATGGTGCACCTTCACTTGTTTGTTTACTCTCCACATGTTACATCATGTTGCAGTGTACCTGGCAATAAACAATCTGCCTGGCCTTTGTCCCCAGTTCCTAGGAGGTAGCCTGTAAATCCTTGGAATTTTCCAAGTAATTGAAGTGTCGTTGTTAGGCATGGGCCCTTACACCTTATGTTAATGAGGCCTCTCATGGTGGGCCCCTGGGTAGTTTATACTAACAAGATGATTTAGAATAGGTGCTGGCCGTGCCAGGTAGATGAGCCATGTGATTGGAGTGTTGGGGCTTCCACCATGAGCTATCAGCCCAGCCAGGGAAGGGATACTGGAGATTGATTCAACCTTGTGGCCAGTGATTCAATCAGTGATGCCTACATAATGAACCCGAATAAAAACTCTGGACACTGAAGCTCAGGTGAGTTCGCCTGGCTGGCAATACTCTGTGTATTGTCACACAACAAAGTGCTGGGAAAATGACACATCCATGGGGTCAATGAATGTTTCACATTTGGGATCCTCCCAGACCTCATCCCATGAGTTCCTCCCTTTGGCTGGTTCTGATTTTTATCGTTTTGCTATTAGAGAAAAACAACTGCAGTCATAAGTATGGCTCTATTCTGAGTTCAGTGAGTCATTCTAGCAAGTTATAAAATCCAAGAGGGTTGTGGGAACCCTCAAATTCATAGTCAGTTGACCAGAAGTGAGGGTAGCCCTGAAAATCCCTGAATTTGAGGCTAGTATCTGAAGGAAGGGCAGTCTTGTGCAGGGCATGCCCTTAGCCTATGAAATTTGGCCTAACTCCAGGTATTGGTGTCTGAACTCATTGTAATGTCTCCATATTGTTGATTTCATTTTTAAAAAGATATTTGTTAGACTATATATGGTATTTCATAAGAAGATGGCAAGTGACAATTTTGTTCACTATGAAAGTATCTATCTTGGCCAGGTGTGGTGGCTTACATCTGTAATCCTAGCCCTCTGGGAGGCCGAGGAGGGAGGATCGCTTGAGCTTAGGAGTTTAAGACCACCTTAAGCAAGAGCAAGACCCCCATCTCTACTAAAAATAGAAAAAAATTAGCCGGGCATCTTGGTATGTGCTGGTGGTCCCAGCTACTCAGGAGGCTGAGGCAGGAGGATCACTGGAGCCCAGGAATCTAAAATTGCTGTGAGCTAGACTGACGCCATGGCACTCTAGCCTGGGCAACAGAGCAAGACTCTGTCAGAAAGGAAAGAAAGAAAGAAAGAAAGAAAGAAAGAAAGAAAGAAAGAAAGAAAGAAAGAAAGAAAGAATCAATCTTAGTATATGGAACTAAGGATGGAATAAACAGGGAATTTTTATTTTTACTTTAAACATTTTTTTACTATTTTATATTTTATGAGCATGTGTTTCTTTCATAATAAAATCAGCAAATTAAATATTTTTGCAAAAAGTTAATAAGGCAATGTTCTTTTATTAGAAACCAATCAGATGTATGAATATTTTAATTTCAAATTTTACTTGACCAAAACAGGTTTATTTTGCCAATATAATCTAATTTCAAAATATTTGCATAAATAATTTTACGAATTATAAAGAGCAAACCCATAGAATTTTAAAGTGGAACTACGTAGATAGATGCTAATGCTTTTGTGTTTCTGGCTATATTCCAGCTACTTTGAAAAGATGATTAGACTAATATCATTAATAGGCATCTTTATCTAAGTGATAGAAAAAGGAAGAAGAAAGTGTTGTGTAGCATTTTACAACTAGCAAAATGCATTTAAAGTTATTTTTATAACCTCAAAATAAGTATTATTTCCCATTTTACAGTTGAGAAAACCAAAAATGAGTAAGATTAAACGACTTATCTAAGGTCATTCGGCTAGTGTTAAGTGGTGAAGATGGGACTCAGATCCAAATTTCTGACTTTAGATTACGTGCTCTTGAGGAGGGAATCAAGATGGCGGACGAGAAACACCGCCAGACAGAGTGTCTCTGCAGAAAGGACAGATTCTAGCAGCAATTAGAAGAAAGAAGCAAGAAGACGAGCATACATCGGACAAGGGTCAGAAGGAGGGGTACCTGAGACCACGGGAGACTCCACGGGAGGAGGTTGCGGAGGAGAACTGGAAACTGAGACCTCCGGGGCAGCCTGGAGACCAGCGGGAAGGGTAGGTGATAGAGTTAACTCTCCCCTCCCTTGCATCTGGGACTGCTTGGGGGCTCCCCAGCGGGTGGAGGGACCTGCGGACACCAGCCCAGAGACAGCCACCGCCAGTGAGCGGTAAGCCTGTAGTGGACGCGGCGCCAGGCTCCCAACTCCCTCGGGCCACCTCCGTGTGCACAGACCCGAGCCGCGCAGCAGGCGCCATATTGCCTCATTCTCCCCTCCGTCGACCCTATCCACGGTTGCCGAGAGAGACAGTATAGCCACCAGCCAGAGGCACCTCCAGGGAACGGGACCTTCCCTTTTGGGGCCCTACAGCTGACGGAGGGGAACTCAGATGGTGAGCTCCCTACCCACCAGCCCTCCCAGGTGCTGCTGGCACGGTGATCCAAGGAGAACAGGGCAGACCATGAGGCTGAGAGACATAGACCCAGCTTGGGATCCCCGGGGGCGAATTGGGACTAGCACTTCTCTCCCTGGTGGGGATATAGTTTGAACTCTGGGGCCCAGAGGTCAGACCTGCAGACCAGATCCCGTGCACCCAGGTCTCACATTGCCCGGGACACAGAAGGGTTATGTGTGAACAGCCTACTGAGGTGTGTGTGCCTTCAGGGGCAGATCAGTGTCCTAGAGGGCAACCGTCCTCCCAAAGGGAGGCCGTGCACGCAGCCTAGGTGGCATTCCTGTGCAGGGAACCGCCCGGCCGGCATCACAGCCAGGGGAGGCCTGGTCTGGCCTGCCGGCAGAGGCCCAGGAGTAGCTGCAGAGTTGGGGACGGTGGAAAGAAGCGAGGCCCACTCCAGACTGTGGGTCTCAGACAGCCCTACCCTACACGAAGACTCTCTGACTGAGCGGGGCCATTCCAGCCCCTCCCTGGCAGCTTTTCCTGGAAGCAGAGAACAGAACTTTGACCCCTGCTAATGGCATTGGTGGTGCCTGAGGGCAGGTTTACCCAACCCAGCTCCACCCAGACTCACTCCCAGACCAGCCCTCACTGAGGGGGAGAAAAGGACACACCTGGAAGTCCCAGGGCCCCACCCACCACCTGAAGTACTAGAGTGGCTCTCTACAGGAACAACAGCTGGTTACAGGACATGAAAACAACAGGGTAGCCTGTTCCTCCAAGCAAGCGCCACCTACTGACAGGGAGGACATTCTGCACACCCTTTTCACGGCACCTACTGAGGCATCATACAGGGTGTAGTCAAATCTCACCCACAGACACCACCTACTGGCTCAGAGACTAAACAGGGCGTGTCATTACTCAAACGAAAACGAAAACCTAAAGGTAAGAAGCAACAACTGATCCAGATGGGAAGAAATCAGCGAAGGTACTCTGGAAATTGAAAACTCAAATGGAAAGAAAACTCCCAAAGAGGAACACCAGCCCCTTTGGAAATGAACATCAACCAAAATCAGAACATTAAAATGACAGAAGAGGCCGGGCGAAGTGGCTCAAGCCTGTAATCCTAGCTCTCTGGGAGGCCGAGGTGGGCGGATCATTTGAGCTCAGGAGTTCGAGACCAGCCTGAGCAAGAGTGAGACCCCATCTCTACTATAAATAGAAAGAAATTAATTGGCCAACTAATATATATAGAAAAAATTAGCCGGGCATGGTGGCACATGCCTGTAGTCCCAGCTACTTGGGAGGCTGAGGCAGCAGGATTGCTTGAGCCCAGGAGTTTGAGGTTGCTGTGAGCGAGGCTGACGCCACGGCACTCACTCTAGCCTGGGCAATAAAGTGAGACTCTGACTCAAAAAAAAAAAAAAAATGACAGAAGAATAATTTCGATCTTGGATCATAAGAAAATTCAACAATTTGTGAGAAAAAATCGATAACCAACAAGAAGAAAATGCAAAAAGATTCCAGGACCTAGAACAAAAATGCACTAAAGAAATTGAAACAATGAAGAAAAATCTAACTGAACTCCTGGAAATGAAGAATCAATTCAGGGAACTACAAAATAAGTGGAAAGCCTTAAGAACAGGGTAGATCAAACAGAAGAAAGAATCTCAGAGATTGAAGATAACACCTTCCAATTAAATAAATCAGTCACAGAGATAGAGCAGAGAAACAAGAGAAAAGAGCAAAGCCTACAAGAGATATGGGATTATGTGAAGAAACCTAATGTGAGGGTCATAGGGTTGCCAGAAGGGGAAGAAGAAACACTCAAGGGTTGGACAAGCTATTTGAAGATATAATAGAGGAAAATTTCCCTTGCTAAATAGACCTTGCTAAAAATCTCGATATACAAGTTCAAGAAGCTCAGAGGACCCCTGGGAGATTCAATGCAAACAGGAAGATGTCATGACATGCAGTCATCAGACTGACCAAAATATCAACTAAAAAGGCCCTTCTAAGAGCTGTAAGACGAAAGAAGCAAGTAACTTACAAGGGAAAGCCAATTCGAATAACACCAGACTTCTCTACTGAAACTTTACAAGCAAGGAGAGACTGGGCCCCCATTCTCACTCTTCTGAAACAGAACAATGCCCAGCCTAGAATCTTATTCCCTGCAAAACTAAGTTTTGTATATGAAGGAGAAATCAAGACATTCTCAGATAAGCAAAGACTGAGGGAATTCACCAAGACAAGACCAGCCCTTCAAGAAGTACTCAAAACAGTGTTACCCCCGGATCAGCACAATAAACACGAATGTAAATCTACTCAAAGCTAAAGATCAAAGCCCAGACACTACAATGGCTCAAGAGAGAAAACAAAGCAACAAAGTTCAACCCAACGTAATGAACAGAAATCTGCCCCATCTATCAGTTATCTCAATAAATGTGAATGGCTTGAACTCCCCACTCAAGAGACATAGGCTGGCCGAATGGATAAAAAAAACACAAGCCAAGTATCTGCTGCCTTCAGGAAACACATCTAACCTGCAAGGATGCAATTAGACTAAAGGTAAAGAGGTAGAGAACAATATTTCAAGCAAACGAAAGCCACAAGAAAGCTGGCATGGCAGTGCTGATTACAGATAACTTAGTTTTTAAATCAACAAAAGTAATAAAAGACAAATAAGGTCACTATATAATGGTGAAGGGTACAGTTCAACAAGAAGACATAACAATTCTAAATATATATGCACCCAACCTTGGTGCATCCAGATTATGTGCTCTTTCCACTTCTGTAAACCTACCAATATGTTCATTTCCTTCTAGATGGTTACAAATTCCCAACTTCTTGTCATATGAATGAGTAAGGGCTCAGTTGCAAAGAACTCTAGACAAATAACAATTGGTAAGAGAATGGGATAAAAGTAAGATAAAATCCATTTCATTTTCACCAAAGATGAGGCTAAGACTGTCTTTGCATCAAGGCCAGTTAATTCAGCTGACAGTATTTTGTTGAGTAAGGGCTTAAGAAAACAGGCCTTTTGTGTCTTGATTCTTTCATGTAGCATAGTTTTTGAGATTCATCCTTATTGTAGCATGTACCAGGGTCTCAGTCCTTTAGTGCTGCTACAACAAAATACCTGACACTGGGTAATTTATAAAGAACAGAAATTTGTTTTTTCACAGTTCTGGAGGCTAGGACATCCAAGACGAAGACAACAGTAATTTCGTATGCCTGGTGATGACTGCATTCTCTAGAGGGGAAGAATGTTATGTTCTCACCTAGCAGAAAGCCGAAGGGCAAGACGTAGCCCAGTGCTCCATGATGCCTTTTTTATAATGGCTTTAATCCTACCCACAAAGTCCTCATGGCTAATTACATCTAGAAGGCCTCACATCTTAATATCATCACATTGGCAATGCCTGAGTCTTGGAGGGGGATACTTTTAAACCATAGTAGTCAGTAATTCATTCTTTTTATGGCTGAATAATATTCCATGATAAATACAATACCACACTTGTTTATCCATTCATCCATTGATGAAAAGGTTTCCAACCTTTGGCTATCATAAGTAATGCTGTTACAAACATGTGTATACAATTTTCTGTGTGAACCTATGTTTCCATTTCCCTCAAATATATCTATGAGCAGGATTGCTGAGTCATACGGTAATTCTATGTTTAACTTTTTGAGGAACTGCCAAACTGTTTCACACCGTGGCTGCCCCATTTTACATTCCCAGTAGCAATGTACAAGGGTTCTCCTATTTCTCCACATCCTCACCAACACTTATTTTCTACCTTTATTATTATTATTATTATTATAGCCATCCTAGGGAGTATGAAGTGGCATCTCATTGTGGTTTTGTGTGCATTTTTCTAATAACTATTGCATTGTTTGGTTTTTGTTGTTGTTATTGAGTTTTAGGAGTTCTTTCTATATGTTGTGGATACTAAGTCCTTACCAAATATGTAACTTGCAAATATTCTTTCCCATTCTGTAGGTTATCTTTTCACTTTCTTGACCTTTTGTGTCTTGCTTCTTTTGATGCATAAATGTTCTTTGATGCATAAAAGTTTTTAATTTTGATGAAGTACAGTATCTATAAAACAAAGCAAAAATGAACTGATTTTATTTATTTATATATTTGTTTTGAGACAGAGCTTCACTCTGTTGCCTGGGATAGCATACAGTAGCATAATCATAGCTTGCTGCAACCTCAAACTCCCAGGCTCAAGCAATCCTCCTGCCTCACCCTTCCTAGTAGCTAGGACTACAGGCACATACCAACATACCTGGCTAAATTTTTTAATTTTTGTAGAGATGAGGTTTCACTATATTTATCAGGCTAGTCTTGAATTCCTGGCCTCAAGTAATCGCCCTGCCTTGGTGTCCCAAATGATTATAGACATGAACTACCACAGCTGGCCATGAACTGAGTTTTCATTATATTACTTTATCGTATTTCTACTCCTGAATTACTCAATGTTTCTTTGGAACCCACAGCATTAATTATCCTAGATAGATCAGGATTTTTTAACCTTGCTGATTAGGAATTTTGTGCATTATCACGAAAAGACCATGGCATCATAAAAGAATAAGAACAAAAGACCCACATCAAAACAAATTATGGCAAACTTTTTTTTAAAGGACAAGAGGAAGATCCTAAAATCTTCAAAAGAAAAAGTGGAGTCACATAGAAATTAGGATCAGAGTGGCTATTGTACTGCTCAACAAAAACATTGGACACTAGAAGATGGTACAGCAATGCCTTCAAAATGATAAAATAAGATGATTTTTAGTCAAAAGTCAATACTCATAAAAAATATGTGCCAGGCGCGGTGGCTCATGCCTTGTAATCCTAGCACTCTGGGAGGCCAAGGTGGGAGGATCGCTTGAGGTCAGGAGTTTGAAACCAGCCTGAGCAAGAGCAAGACCCTGTCTCTACTAAAAATAGAAAGAAATTAATTGGCCGACTAAAAACAGATAGAAAAAATTAGCCGGGCATGGTGGGGCACACTTGTAGTACCAGCTACTCAGGAAGCTGAGGAAGGAAGATAGCTTGAGCCCAGGAGTTTGAGGTTGCTGTGAGCTAGGCTGACACCACGCCACTCTAGCCTGGGCAACAGAGTGAGACTCTGTCTCAAAAAAAAAAATGAGTTGTCAGGGTAAAATAAAGACATTTTAAGAAAGCAAAATTTAGATTTTTACCTGGCACGTTTCTATTCTAATGAAGGTACCGGAAGACCAATCTTCAACAAAATGGGAATGTAAACTGTAAACAAAGCAAGTATGGGACTGAATCTCCTATAGTCTTAAAGAAAAAGAAAAGAGAAGAAAAGAAAAACCATCTAAAAATCCCCTGGCAACATCTACAAAAACCTATATAATAAGGTACTCCAATGAACCCCAAAATACAAGTGGGTAAAGACAAACTGTCAGCTACAAGATCTCCATGGCACTAATGTCTGCACGGGAGAAAGTAGAGGGAAGCAACTGGAATTGAAAACTGAAAGTAGCCAATGCGTATTCTCTTAAAAGCTTACCAAGTCAGTCTGTGATAAGCAGCTAAAACTAGGAGAGGTTCCATCTCCAATAGCTGCTAGGTGCAAGGGTCTGCGGTAAGGTCTGAGAGGCTAGAGATGTCTGGGTTTCATGAATATTCCAAATGATCAGCCAAAGCCCCACACTGAGAAGAAACTGCTGGCAACAGGATCTAAATTAAGCAAGACAGGGACAATAGACACAAAGGAAAAAGGAAATCTAGATCAAAATAGAAGAAGGGAATGGGGCCAGGAGATATCACAAAGTAAGCTGCTGTCATTTTTAATACTTCACAAAAACAACATCAGAGGAAGTTTTAGAGTTGTACTCTACATATTATCCAATATGTAGCTACTAGCTACATGTGGCTATTAAGCACTTAAACTACGGCTAGTCCAAACTGAGGTCTGGCAAAAGTGTAAAATACACACCAGATTTCAAAGATTTTGTGTTAAAAAAGTAAAATATTTCATTCATAATTTTATGTTGATTATATGTGAAAATGATAATATTCTAAAATATCAAATTTTAAAATATTATTAAATTGAATTTCTCTTTCTTTTTAATTTTTGCAATGTGGCTAAAAATTTTCATATTATATTTCTGGCCTGCATAGCACTGCTATCAGAGCCATGAAGTTAGAAAACCTATTATATACCACGATTTCTTCTTCTTTTCTTTTCTTTTTTTTTTGAGACAGAGTCTCACTTTGTTGCCCAGGCTAGAGTGAGTGCTGTGGTGTCAGGCTAGCTCACAGCAACCTCAAACTCCTGAGCTCAAGCAATCCTGCTGCCTCAGCCTCTTGAGTAGCTGGGGCTACAGGCATGCGCCACCATGCCTGGCTAATTTTTTCTATATATTTTTAGTTGTCCAATTAATTTCTTTCTATTTTTACTAGAGATGGGGTCTTGCTCTTGCTCAGGCTGGTTTGGAACTCCTGACCTTGAACAATCTGCCCGCCTCAGCCTCCCAGAGTGCTAGGATTACAGGCATGAGCCACCAGCCTGGCCCACACTTTCTTTTTGAAAAAGTTCATAAAGATTAATTTTACATAAAAATAAGCAACAGAAGATGGCCCTGCACTGAGTGTGGAAGGCGCATCGGTGCTGGAGCTCCATCTGGTTTCTTTGTAAAGGACACGACGCTGCTCCTATTCCCCAGCCATGCAGGATATTTTGGACCACTGTTCACAGTGTCTCCTGAAGACTCTAGAGCAGGCGTCCTCAAACTACAGCCCACGGGCTGCACGTGGCCTGCCAAGGACATTCATCGGGCCGCCAGGTGTTTTTGCCGCCGCCGCCTGTCCTGCTTAGCAGCTGACTCATCCTGGGCTCACAGTGCGCATGTGTGGAATGTGCGCTGCACTCTCCAATGGACCTCCAACGGTCTGAGGGACAGTGAATTGGCCCCCTGTTTAAAAAGTCTGAGGGCCCCTGCTCTAGAGGAACAGAGAGGAGGAGCCAAGATGGCAGATCAGGAACACCAGCTGCCAGATTGTCTCAGAAAGAAGGAAAAGTTTTAGATGAAAAAGAAAAACAAACATCGATTGGGTGTCATTCTAAAGGAAAAGAGCTAGAACCTACCAGAGACTCCACAGGAAGAAGTTGTGGAGCAGAACAAGAAGGAGCAAGATATTGGGCAGAGATAAACCCCTGAGAGGCTTGGAGTCTAGCAAAAGGGGTAAGTGAAGTGGATGTTTCTCCCTCACTCACATCTCCAGCTATCAGTGGA
Organism: Mirza zaza; assembly: GCA_008750895.1. Taxonomy (NCBI): domain Eukaryota; kingdom Metazoa; phylum Chordata; class Mammalia; order Primates; family Cheirogaleidae; genus Mirza; species Mirza zaza. The sequence goes on along the minus strand of VSMD01094858.1, from coordinate 1,742 downwards.
CTCCCAACCTGCTGGAAAGCCCTTCTTCCCTCAAGAGCCCAAAAGCTGCTGCCACCAATGAACTGGGAGCTTCTTGAGGACAAAGCACCAGACTGCCAGTGCCCTTTAGGTCACTTCCCATTATTACAGACCTGAGCCAAGATGGCAGGTGCCATATTGCTTCTTCACCCTCCGTGTACCTTTGCCCTCTTCAGGGGGCTTCAGCCCTTCAGTTTTCATCTCACTCATTCCCACTTAAACATTTCCCAACTCTAGCCCAGACAGTAGGAGTCACAGTTGGCCAGTGGGTACCAGGTGATCTGCATGACCCCACAGCCTGAACATTCTCGGCAGGCTGTCTTCAGGAGAGGGACGCATATGAACAGAGTGCTAACTTTGAGCAGCAACGATTCAGCCAGGGCTCTCAGGAGTGGCTGCTTTCTGTGTTGGTGTATGCACCACATCAAGGCTTCTACAGAGAATGTAGCTCACCTATTCCTTTTAAAGACCTGCAGTGGACTAAGAGGTTCACAGACTGTGAGCCCTCTGCTCCCCAGTCCTCCCTGGTGCCGCTTGCCCACCTGCTCCATCAGAGCAGGGCACACCCCAAAGCAGAGGGACATCAAACATGCTTGAGCACCCCATAGTCAACTTGGGACCGGCACAAATCTCCCAGGCACAGGGATTGATCTTTAGGAACCTGGGGACAACCCGCAGGCTATATCCCATACCCCCAGGACTCAAAGTATTGATCAGAGGCACAGAAGGCAGATTTGTGAACTAACCTCAGGAAGTAAGGGAGCCTATGTAGGCAGAACTGAAAAGAGAGTGCAGCATGGGCCCCAGCCACAGCGCTCTCATGGGGGAGCTCAGCTAGTGTGAGCTCCTGCCTACTGGCAGACACAAGTGGAACACCATGGAGCAGGGGAGGAGGAGAAGAATGAAACCCACTCATGACAGACAGATTGTAAATCTCAGATAGCCCCTTCCCCATAACAGAGTTCCTGGCTCTATGGGGCCATTCCTCCCTGGTGGCCCAGGAGCAGACCTTGGACCCCTGCTGAGATAGCTACCTTACCATCTTTTGTGAAGCCCTGAGGGCAGTCTCACCAAACCAACCCTGCCCAGCCTCACTCCCCCAGCTGCCTCAGCTGTGATGGAGAATTAGGACTCACCTGGAAGTTCCAGGACCTTACACACCACCTGGGGCATTTGAATGTTTTTCCTAAGGGAATAGATCTGGTCACAAGTCCCCAAAACAACATAAGAGCCTATTGCTTTTGAGATGTGCTATCTACTGACAGGGAGATCAATTTGTACAGACCTTTACAGCATTTACTGACTCAATGATACAGGGTGTGGTTGATTCTTACCAAAAAGTACCAACTACTGTCTCAGAGATTAAACTGGGCACGCCATTACAATTACACTGTTAAGAAGACCACAGCGGCCGGGCGTGGTGGTTCACGCCTGTAATCCTAGCTCTCTGGGAGGCCGAGGTGGGCGGATCATTTGAGCTCAGGAGTTCGAGACCAGCCTGAGCAAGACCGAGACCCCATCTCTACTATAAATAGAAAGAAATTAATTGGCCAACTAATATATATAGAAAAAATTAGCCGGGCATGGTGGCACATGCCTGTAGTCCCAGCTACTTGGGAGGCTGAGGGAGGAGGATTGCTTGAGCCCAGGAGTTTGAGGTTGCTGTGAGCTAGGCTGACGCCACGGCACTCACTCTAGCCTGGGCAACAAAGTGAGACTCTGTC
>VSMD01094857.1:0-53498 GCA_008750895.1 Mirza zaza | reverse complement strand
TATTCAGCTCTAAGAAACAACGGTGATATAGCACATCTTATATTTTCCTGGTTAGAGCTGGAACCCATACTACTAAGTGAAGTATCCCAAGAATGGAGAAACAAGCACCACATATATTCACCAGCAAACTGGTATTAACTGAGCAGCACCTAAGTGGACACATAGGTACTACAGTAATAGGGTATTGGGCAGGGGGGAGGGGGGAGGGGGACGGGTATATACATACATAATGAGTGAGATGTGCACCATCTAGGGGATGGTCATGCTGGAAACTCAGACTTGTGGGGGGAGGGGGGAAAAGGGCATTTATTGAAATCTTAAAATCTGTACCCCCATAATATGCTGAAATAAAAAAAAATCCTTATTAGCTTCCTACTACCTTTACTCTAAAGACTGTCTTTAAGGTAAAAATAAAAACACACATTATCTTCAGGAACCTCTCAATACCCACTTATATAGTTTTGCTAGTTAAATGTAACAAGTATTGCCCTTTACTCAGGTTATTTTCTCACACCTCCAAGGTGTCATATAAACATATTTCTGCCTAAAGTGTTTCCCTCTCTCTCCACCTTCCTGTCATCTGGTTAACTCATACTTCCAAAGAAAACTTGAATCACAGGAGGCAAACTCACAGGAATTCTGTCCTAACACTCCTCATCGTCTTCTCCCCATTCCGTCCTCAGTCTCAATTAGGTGATTAAAAATTCCAAGTTCCCCATCATACCCTGTGATTATTTCTATCAGAGCATATTTAAATGTGCATTATAATTATTCCCTTGTCCCTCTTTCCAAGAGTCTATAAGCATTTTAAGAATACATTCTTATGTCTGTATTCCTAAGGTCTGGGCATTTTGCATTAATTCCATTAATGCAATTTAATGGAAAGAATAGAAAAATCGATTAGTAAAATTCCTAAAGATTCCTCAAATTAACATGCCCAAAACAGAGATCCTATTCCATCCACTCCAGCCCCCAAATATACTTCTATATTCCCTTCCTTAGTTAAGATTAGTACCATTCACCCAATCCCCCACACTAGCTCTTGAGTCAGCTTCAGTTTCAAACTCTCTCTTTGAATCTCTCATTATCAGACTTTCCCTCTGCCCATAATGCCTTTTCCGTACTTGAAAAATTCTATTCATCTCTCAAAAGCCCTGTTCAGATGGTGCCTATTCTACAAAGCCTTTAAAAAAAAAAAAGAAATGCAGTTCCCTTGAGGAAATTAGGAAATTACATCCTGTTGCTTCTAGACTGAGGATAGAAAAATCCCTATAGCCCCAAATTTTAACTTAATCTTTCTTTTGTATGATCATTTTCATTTACCCAACTTTTCTAATGGTAACTGTCAGAACCAAAAGGTAAGGCATTATAAACAACAGATTTATACAGGGGTAAAAAAACCCAGAAGAAAGCATGTCTAATTTCAAATACAGAAATATTAGAATCAGCAGTCAACACCTCAATGACCTTGCTTGATTTTATAAAGGAAGCAATAGCATTTTCTTTACCTTTCCTCTCCTCCACAAGGTTAAATTAATTATTCTCCCATGTGTGCTCCTATAGCAATCCAGGTAAACTTCAAAGATAGTATTTAATAAGTATCTCCCTACAAACAGACTCTTTCACCCCAATGTAAGCTCCTCGATTGCAGGAATCACATCTTATTCATTTTTTATATGTCTAATCCCGGAACAATGGCTGGAAAATATTATTTCTATACATTAAAGTTTAAAAAGATTAAAAGTTTTTTAAAGCATATTTAAATAAGATGGTTCCTAGCAATATATATTATCTAAACAATGCATACCTCTCTTTCAATGAAAACATATTCTAGACGAGCAAGTTATAGTAAGAAATTTTTTGTGTCTCAACAACTTAGGCAATTTAAGCATTAGGAATAAAGTTAAATAGAACTAATCACAATACAATAAAATAACTATTGTTATTATTCACCTATGAATATGAATAATAACATATCATAAAGAAAAACTTTCTTGAATTGGGAAGCTGTTCCTATAGCATTATAAAATACCAGTTCTTTGTATTTAAAAAAATATTAAAAAGAAAAAAACACCTTAGTTTTTGAGTTTTCTAAAATTACTTTTAAGAGAAGTAGTGTACTAAATTCAAAATGAAAATTTTACATGGGAAATTAAGAAAATCTAATTTGGATGATGTAATTTTAGCAAACTTAGTAAACCATGTTATTACCTAGAAATTTTACATCTTGTTCTTCCTTATAGGAATAACAATGTATGCTTGAGACAGAGAAAGTAATCTTTTCAAATCAAAGAAGTTATACACATCAAATCAAAATTAAAAGTTGTAAACTTTGATAATATGATGTGACCAAAGAATTTATATTTTCTTTTTATGTTGTTAATATTTTAAACCCTAGATTCCCAGAGACTATATCAAAATTATAACCAACCTAAAATAATAAAGTTTTTGAAGAAATCTCGGAGAATATATAATCTAGGAGTTTTCACTCATGTCTCAAACTGTGTAACTATATCAGATATTCCTGCTAATAGTCAAGGTGATTTCCAGCAGTAAGGAGAAAAACACTGATAACTGTTGGGATTATCAAAGTACAAAACTGTTGGGATTAACAAAGAATAAAAGAAGCCCAACAGCTGCCAGTCTTTTCTTCAAAAATTTGCATTCTTACACTCAATCTATTTCTCTCCTTCTACCATGGACCACTAACATTAAAAATCAAATGTGGAGAAGTCTTTTGAATAGTCCCTACTCTAAACAGAAAATTGTGTTCAAATCCTGTCTCCATTTCCTTACTAGCCATATTACATTAAACAAATTATTTAACCTTTCTAAGCCTCACTTCCTCATCTATAAAATGGGGATTGCAGTAACTAACACCAACCTCATAGGGTTGCTCTGAGAATTAAATGAGATGATCTACAAAAGGTTCCTATTACAGTGCATGATACAGAGTAGCAGTCAACAAATATGACAATGATGATGGTAGCAACAACAGAATAAAGGGCAATAAAATCAAGTATAGTATCCTTTCCACAAGATTCAAGAAAACTTAATCCCTTATATGTTGCCCTGTACATTTCTCATTTTAAAAACTAAACTGAAGTCTTCAGGCAAAAAATTCTACCCCTCATTTATAAATTCTTGTTGGAGTGTTTCTTCACTTCTTTTAAGCAAGAAAAGTAAGCATGTTTTTATTTTGGGTCTTTATTGTTCTGCCTCTAGAAATTAATCCAAAAAAATTTTAATATACATAAAAATTCAGTTATAAATATCTATAAAAATATTATACCCATTATTTTAAATTTTTATTTTTAAACATAAACACATACATACACATATAAAAAGATATACACTGAAAAGACCAATAACAAGTAGAGAAAATGAATCAGTAATTAAAAATCTCCCAACAAAGATCTCCCAGGAGCAGATAAATTCACAACCAAATTCTATCTATCCTACTGAAATTGTTCCATAACAACGAGAAGGAAGGAATCCTCTCTAACTCAATCTATAAAGTCAGTATCACCCTAATACCAAAGTCAGGAAAGGACACAACAAAAAAAGAAAACTGCTGACCAATATTCCTCATGAACATAGACACAAAAATCCTCAAGAAAATACTAGCAAACTGAATTCAACAGCACATCAAAAAAATAATTCACCACAATGGAGTGGGCTTCATCCCAGGGATACAAGAATGGTTCAGCATATGCAAATCAAAAAATGTGACTCACCACATAAACAGAATCAAAAACAAAAACCATTTGATCATCTCTATCAGTGCAGGAAAAACACTCAGTAAAATCCAGCACCCCTTCATGATAAAAACCCTTCACAAACTGGGCATAGAAGGAACATATTTCAAAATAATAAAAGCCACATATATAACAAACCCACAGCTAACATCATAGTGAATGAGGTAAAGTTGAAAGCATTCCCCCTAAGAACTAGAATAAGACAAAAATGCCCACTGTCACCACTTCTATTCAACATGGTACTGGAATTTCTAGCCAGAGCAATCAGGCAAAAGAAAGAAATAAAGGACATTCAAATTGGAAAAGAGGAGGCCAAACTATCCTGTTTGTTAATTGTATGATCTTATATCTAGAAAATACTAAAGACTCTTCCAAAAAACTCCTACGATAAATAAATTCAGTGAAGTTCCAGGTTACAAAACTAATGGACACAAATCAGTAACATTTCTGAGAAATGTTGAGCATCAATCAAGAACTCAATACCATTTACAATAGCTGCAAAGAAAATAAAATACCTAGGAATATACTTAACCAAGAAGGTAAAAGATCTCTACGAGTATAACACTGACGAAAGAAATTACAGATGACACAAACAAATGGAAAACATCCCATACTCGCAGATTGGAAGAACCAATATTATCAAAATGTCTGTACTGCCCAAAGTGATTTACAGAGTCAATGTAAATCCTACCAAACCAACATCATTCCTAAAATTAGAGAAAACAATCCTAAATTTCACATAGAATCAAAACAGAGCCCCAATAGCTAAAGCAATACTAAACAAAAATAACAAATCTGGAGGCAACACATTACCTGACTTCTAATTATGCTACAAACCATAGCACCCAAAACAGCATGTTACTGGTATAAAAGTAGATACACAGACCAATGAAACCGAACAGAGAAGTCAGAAATAAAACGATACCCCTATAACCAACTGATAGTCAACAAAGCAGACAAAAACATACAGGGGGAAAGGACACCCTATCCTATAAATGGTGCTGGAAAATTGGAAAGCCACATGAAGAAGTATAAAACTGGATCCCTGTATTTCACTATATATAAAAATTAACACAACATGGATTAAAGACTTAAATATAAGACCTGAAACTGTGAAAATTCTAGAAGAAAACTTAGGAAAACTCTTCTAGACATTGGCCTTGGCAAAGAATTTATGAATAAGACACCAAAAGCAAGAACAACAACAACAAAAATAAGTAAATGGTACTTAATTAAACTAAAAAGTATCTGCACAGCAAAGGAAACAATCCAAAGTAAATAGGCAACCTACAGAACGGGAGAAAATATTTCCAGACTATACATCCAACAAAGAACTGATATCCAGAATCTACAAGGAATTCAAACAAAGCAGCAAACACACACACACACACACACACACACACACAAATGACCCCATCAAAAAGTGGGCCTAAGACACAAAGAGACATTTTTCAAAAGAAGGTAAATAAATGACCAACAAACATATGAAAAAATGTTCAGCATCACTAATCATCACAGAAATGCAAATTATTTTAAAACCACAATGAGCTATCACTTTACCGCTGTCAGAATGGCTACTATTAAAAAGTCAAAAAAAAACACAAAAAACAATAGATGGTGGTGCAGATGTGATAAAGAAGAAACACTTATACATTGTTGGTGGGACTGTAAATCAGTACAACCTTTATAGAAAATATTATGAAGATTCCTCAAAGAACTAAAAGTAAACCTACCATTCAATCCAGTAATCCCACTATTGGGTAATACCCAAAGAAAAATAAGTCACTTTATCAAAAAGACACATGCACTCATATATTTATCACAGCACAATTTACAATTGCAAAGATAGGGAATCAACCTAAGTGCTCATCAACTGGTGAGTGTAAAAAGGAAATGCTGTGTGTGTGTGTGTGTGTGTGTGTGTGTATAGATACACACACCATGGAATAATACTTGGCCATAAAAAAAGAATGAAATAATATCTTTTGCAACAACTTGGATGGAACTAGAGGCCATTATCTAAAGTGAAGTACATCAGGAATGGAAAAACGTATACCACATGTACTCACTTGTAAGTGAGAGCTAAACAACGGGTATACATGGTCAAACAGAGTGGTATAATGGGCCTTGGAGACTCGGAAGGGCAGAGGGTAGGGGTGAGGGGTCAAAAATTACCTATCAGGTACAATGTACACTATTTTGGTGACAGGTACACTAAAAGCTCTGACTTCATCACTATACAATTCATCCATGTAACAAAAAAACACTTGTCCCACCTAAACCTATTGAAAAAAAAAAAAATTTTAAATTTTAAAAATAATAAAATGTTTATGAGGAGAGTGTGAAAAAATATACATTAAAAATCTAAAAGTTCCTAGTTCTGGTTTATTAGATTATGATTTTCCTTTTCTTTCCCTGTTTTTTGTTGCTGTTATTCAGTTGCATTTCACATGTTGTCTCTTACAACAAACATGTACTTATTTTGTATGCTTTGCTATGACTTATGTACTATATAGTTTACTCTAAAAAAGACAGCATATTTCACCCTAAGAAAGTCATCATATTTCAACAGATCTTAATAAATTATGCTAAAGCCAGAAATAGCTGGTATCAAACCTGGTTTTGGAACATGTATAACACAAGAGTTGGGCTTTAATGTTTTCTTTGATCAAAGATGATGCTGAAGGATTTTTATTCCTCCTACAGACAAATATTATTGTCTAGGCATCCTAAATCCTCAGCTTGTATCTAACTTCAAATCATGTGACAGTTTTGGGAGAATTTATGTTTTGATTTAGGAAAATAAAACCCCAGTTGAGAATTAAACAGTCACAATAGATTTCTTACCTTGTAAGACCTAACTGAAGCCATTGATCAATAAATAATATTATTCTGTTTTTTTTCCCTCTGAATTTCTCATTCATTTTTTAATTTAAAAATAATTCACAGCCTATGATTCACTGCCTACAGTCTACCAACCAAGCCTGGTTTTAACCTTACTTCTTTGGAAGCAAAGCTTTCAGTCCTTTCTGGCCTATAAAAAGCACCTACCACACTGGCTATATACAATCTATAATATTTAAACACCAAATTTTATGCTTTTAAATGAAATGGTTCCTGGTAGCAGCCATGAGGAATCAACAGTGGCCCTCAGACTTTTTTTGACAAACCATTACTCTAGGGACATAATTGAGAGGAAACTAAATCCTTTTAAAAAATAACAGAGAAGAAACAGAAATAGTACTGTTGGTTTTAAATTTCTTAACACTGCAGCACTGGCCAAGAAGCATGAAGTACAGTTAAAATAAATATATATTCTGATTATAGAATTATTATTAGATGCCACATTTTTAAAAGAATGTGGACAAAATGGTCTAGACTGCCATCTTTCTGCCCTTGCTATTCAGGGACCTAAATCAGTTGCACGGCTTCTAGAGTGCTGAGATTTGTCTTATCAGTAGTGCATAATAAAATGGACTACCCTGTACCCAGTTCTGTACAAGCTTAAAGTTAGAAATGGAACATTCCTCTCACATAAAGGGTACTTATGACCAGTACCACCTTGTGATAGTTAATTGTAGGTGTCAACTTGACTAGATTAAGGGATACCCAGAGAGCTGATGAAGCATTAACTATATATCTGTGAAGATGTTGCCAGAAGAGATTGACAAAAGAATGGACTGAGTAAGAAACAGCCATCTTCACCCAGTGTGGGCAGGCACCATCCAATCAGCTGAGGGCCCACATAGAAAAAAAAAAAAAAAAGGCAGAGGTAATTCTCTCTCCTTTGGAGATGTGATACCCTTCTCCTCCTTTCCTTGGATGGTAGAACTCTAGGTTCCCTGCCTTTTGACTCTGGGACTTGTACCAGTATCCCCCTAGGTCTCAGGTTTTAGCTTCAGACTGAGAGTTACACCACTGGCTTCCCTGATTCCAAGGCCTTTGTACTTGGACAGAGCCCAGCTACCAGTTTCCCTGGTTCTCCAGCTTGCACACAGGCTATTATGGGACTTCTTAATCTCTATAATCATATGAGCCATTCCTTTAACAAATCACCTCTCGTATGTACATGTATATATACTCCTATTAGTATTGGTCTTGACTCTGTGGAGAACCCTGACCATAATTTCTTGATTTTTCTTTAAAAAACAAGCATTTAAAGCTATATTAATAAAATAAAAGTAAAAAAAAATCACAATAATTTGGAAGTATAATACACTGAGTTGCTAATTCTTCATTCTCCTAATCTTAACTCTATGTTGTACTACAGAGTTACACATCAACGTGTTATAGGCACTCTCATATATTGCTTGTAGGAATGAAAATCTTTACAAACTATCTACAAGATAATTTGCCAAAATGTATTTAAAGTCTTTAAAGTGTTCTTATCCTTAGACCTGGAAATGTCACACTTAACAAGTTGTCCTCCAATACTCAATATATTCCATAGTTTAAAAAGCAAAAACCATTGTCCTAATAATCAGAAATAGGCACAAAGATTGTATGTATAAAGATGTTCATCATCATTATTTCTAATAGTGAATAACTGAGCCAACCTCAATATCAATAAAAGAGAACTGATTAAAACATGGTTTAACAATGGTTAAATAGTATGCATATGAAAAACAATTAAAAGTCACATGCAGAAAAATATGTAAGTATATTTGGATATGTTTGGCAAACAAACGAAGTGAAAAAATGTGATAAATAAAAAAATTGGTATTTAGAGAAGGATTGAAGTGAGGAAGGGAGCAAGGGAGGGAGGGAGGGAGGAAGGAAGGAAGGAAGGAAGGAAGGAAGAAGGAAGGAAGGAAGGAAGGAGGAAGGAAGGAAGGAAGGAAGGAAGGAAGGAAGGAAGGAAGGAAGGAAGGAAGGAAGGAAGGAAGGAAGGAAATTGTACAGAAAAGGAAGCAAAGAATTTACAATGGTTTAGAAATACAAACTTTGAAGTCAGAAGCCTAGGTTTAAATCTGCATAATCTTCAATAAATTATTTAATCTCTCTGATCCTATTTCTTCATCTGTAAAATGTGTTAATAATAGTACCTTTATCATATAGTTATAGAGGATATTAAATAAATTAATATATGTAAATATATACGTAATTAATATACGTAAATATACCATAATGATTTAAACAGAGTGATCATTCAATGCTTTTAGTTATTATAACATCTCACGAGTAAAAATTCTGGAAGATGGTGTAGATTTTTTTTTACTTTGTGTATTTTTCTATATTTTCTAAGGTTTTGCCTATCAATATGCGATGCTTTTATATAAGAATGAAGCAATGAACTGTTTTTAAAGGTGAAAAGCATTTTATTTTTATATCCTTTGATTATTAATATTGTAACAGTTTGTTTTCTTCTTTAACAAGCTCTAGTATTTAAGCATCACTTTAATTCAGATAACTGCAACTAGATTACAAGGTTAAAATCTGCAAACTTTCTGGTTCATCCAGGCTAGAGTGCAGCAGCAGGATCACAGCTCACTATAGCCTCAAACTCCTGAGCTCAAACACCTTCCTACCTCAGCCTCCTGAGTAGCTGGGTCGACAGGCACACACCATCACACCCAGCTAATTTCTCTCTTTTTTTTTTTTTTCAGTAGAGACAAGGTCTCACTATATTATCCAGGCTGGTCTCAAATTCCTGGCCTTAAATGATCCTCCTGTCTCAGCCTCCCAAAATGCTGGGATTACAGGAGTGAGCCACTATGCCCGGCCTGACCATCCCTTTTGGTACGAGCTAATTTAACTCCCTCAAAACTTTATATACTATTAATTTAATTGGAATTCATTCCATTTCCCCCAAAAACTATATATGTTACTCTTTTTGAACAAGACTTTTCTCTACTTTGGAAGTGTCAGGCTATTGTAGCACAAAGCCCTTAGGAGACTTACGATCTATTTTGTCTAACTTAAAAAAGTCTACAACAAACCACCTTAAATCTTTCTGAGGTCTTAACATAGAGTCTTCCAGGCCTCACGTGATCTTTACCTCAGGCCATTTCTTACTTTGAGAGTCTTTTGCCTGCTACAGGCCAAGGACTAAAACACTTTTATTTTCCCACCCATAAATCCTGGCCACCTGCTAGTTCCTCTAATTTCTGATTCAAGTTCATTTATCTCTTCCCATGCCTTATACAAAGACATAAGAAGCCAACTGACAATTTCAATATTCTGCCTGGAAATCTCCTTAGCCAAATTTACAAATACATTAGGCATATTTTCTATTTTCCAAGTTCCTGCAGGTGACGGTTTTTTAAATTGTTTCAGTACCATAAAACATGGGTCACCATCATCCCAGTCTCGAACAACAGCTTCCTTACCACTTTTCTGGTTTCCATAAACAGTGGCTTGTCACTTGTCCAGCCCCTGCCAACAATCCCCTCACCACTGTGCCAGCCTCCATGCCACTCAGTCCCAAAACCAATGCCACATATTTTAGGTTTTTGTTATGGCAGAACCTCAATAATAACACCAATTTTTGTTTCACTTCTCTATCGCTCCATAACAACCCACTCCAAAACGATGTGTATTAAAAGAAAAACTAAAATTTATCTACTCATGGTCCTACGACTTAAGTTCTCTTCAGCCAGGAAAGTCCTCTGCTGATCGCTCTTGAGGTCACTCGTGTGGCTGCAATCATCTGGGGCTCAGCAGGGGCTGGACAGTCCCAGAGGGCCTCGTTGACCTGTCAGGCACTCAACTGGGGTCTGCTAGCCAGGATGCCTCATGGATCGTCCAATATCTCCTTAATCAGAATAGCCTGAGTTCTCACATGTTCAGGAGTACTTACCAAGGTTATAGTTGAGGAATATTTGCTGATGTCCCATTGGCCAAAGCAAGTCATACAGCCAGAGACAATGTGGAAGGAAACTATAAAAATCAATGAGGGAGGCCCGATTCACTGAGGAGTCTTTACTGTAAAAATCCACACATCTCCCTTGCTAAAGTGACGGGCCTTTCACTCGGCTGACACTCTTGTGCCTGCGCTTCCTGTTGGTCATTTTAAAAGCCACAGAAATAAAAGACAGCTTATCTTTTTTAAAAGAGGAAAAATATTCACTGGTAAAAAATAAATAACTTCTAAAATTTTAAAGATAAATACTTTTAAAAGCAAATGATAATCTAAAAAGTATACAACAACATTTTAAAAATCAAGATAAAATCAAAAATAATGGAAAATGAAAATTAGGAATAAAAATAAACTTCATAAAATAGAAAAAATATTTATGTTAAAATTAAAAAATTAAAAATGACATAAACTAATACAATCACATGAGTATATAGAAACAATAAGCTAAAACTATGTAAATATACAATGAATAATCTAACAGACAAAGGGAAGAGAAGTAAAATTTTTTTAAAGGTATAAGAGTAAGAATTCAAAAGTTAACAAAGACAATCAGCATTTTTCAAGCAAAAACAACTACTGTATCTAACAAACTCCCCAACAATCTGCCCTCACCTGAGACTTAGGACTATGTGTAAAAAAAATAGTTCGCAAACTGTAATATTTACAGAGCTTGTTAAAATGCATATTCCAAAAGTCCTTAGAAAGTATTTCTAATTTCATAGATCTGGAATGGGGAGAATAGGGCTCATGAACTTTCATAAGTACCGAAGATGATGTCGATATTATAAAAAAAGACACAAGGGTCACAGTGACTACAAAAGGGCTTTCTCAGACAAGGGACAGATGATGGGCCTCCTTAGCCTTTACATTGCACTTATTGCTTGAAGCCCTTATGATAAGGCCACATTTAAAATTTCAGAATCAAAAGTTAACATGCTTCATTCCCTTAGTTATAGCTCAATTGGAGCTGCTTCACCCTTTTATGCCTCCCTCCAGCAATAAAACAGTATTTTTCAAACTACAGGTCATGACCAATCTGTGAGTCATAGAATCAATTTAATGGGTTGTGACCAGAACAGAAAATATCAGAGGGTATTGCACATAATGACGGTAATTACAGCTTAAGTATTGTTACATGAAACTTTTATTTCGGTTGTATGTGTATATAATGCAAAATTATATTACTTAATATGAGTCATGGGCAAAAAGGTTTGAAAATTTCATAAAGAATAGGATGGATTCATCAAGAAACTAAAAAGTTTTCAGAATAATGGTTCAGAAACACTCTCAAAGTCTAAGAAAAAAAAATTAATGATGATAATTTCATTTACACATATTTCTGTGGGGTTTAATTATTTAGAAACATCAATGCTTCAAAGAACAAATTTAATATGCATTTATTCAGCATCCTTCTAAACAGGTATAGAAGAGAAATACAGTTCCTTTATTTTAGAAGCTTACAAATTAGGGTTAATAACTAGAAATAACTGGAGGACAATACAAAAGGATTTATGATCACAAGTTAAATTTACAGTGCTGTAGGATGTCGAATAAATAAATGACAGAATTAAGGAAAATTGTATAAAGAAGATAGAACTTGAGTGCAGCCTTAAAGGAAACATATTAATAAGATTTTAAAAAGCAGAGAGGAAAAGGCATGGTAATGAGTCTTGTTATATAGTCAAAGTAGGCTAACTGCTGATAAAAAGAATTCCAAAAGCTCAGAGGTGTAACGTTAAAGTGAGTGGACCAGCTCCATACAGTAATTCAGAAACCCAGGTTCTCTGAATCTTGTATATTTTGTACATGTGTATATATGCGTGTATATGTGTGTCTATAGTATATTATGATGTTCTGACATCTTAAAAAAAATCTTTCTGGCTAAGGAGAGACTGCCCCTCCCCACAGCAGTCCCCTTTTGGGCACTAGAGATTGGTTTCATGGAAGACAATTTTTCCATGGGACGGTAGTGGGTGGGGGGAGGCAGGGGAGCTCTGAAGCCCAGTCCCTTACAAGCCACTGACTAGTAGAGTCTGTGGCCTAGGGTTGGGGACCACAGCCTCACAGGGTTAGTCAATTCTTAGAGATAGAAAAGGCTCAACCAGAAGCATGCCTTTGATATGCAAACTAACCAATCCAGAACCACATCTGTACCAGGCCAGCATACCCCAAAAGACAATATTCATCTTAATCATCCCAGGGCCAGGTACCAGGCAACTAGGGACAAACTATGTGGCTTACAGCCCATCAAAATTATTCAAACTAGCCAATCCTAAACTGTTCACCCTCCCCTGCCTTGCCCTTCCTGCCCAGAAACCCAAGTAAAGGCTCTTGCTATCAACTTTGGCCTCCTGAACACCCTGATGTCTTTCCCATGTGGCCCTACATGCCCTGCTTTGCCTCCTGTCTCTAGGACTTGTGAGTATAATAAACTTTGTTTTCCTGAGCCTCTCTTCCGGCTCCTCTAGTAGCCATACCTTACTAATCAACGCCTAAAAGAATACAAAACATCTGCATCCAGCCAGCAGACAAAACACAGAGCATGGAGGATCACAAAGAAGGTTTCTGAAGGGCCAGGCCTGGAAATCACACCTTATTTCTCCCATTTTCCACTGGCCAGGACTCAGTCACATCTGATATTAGGGAAGATTTAAAAAATAGAGCCAAAATGGAGAAATTCCATTCATCACTACCCCTACCTTATAACTAAAATATCCTGAACAAAACACAACAAACAAATACAGGAAGATCTGCAAGGTGGAAAGAAGAAAGATTAGAGGGTGGGACTTTAAGACTTGAGGAATGACACCACGGCAACTCCCCCAGATTTTCTTTTCACTTCCCATATATCCTAGATTAAGCACTGGAGAAGCCTGAAACAGGCCAGACAAAAAACGCCTGAAGAAAAGCCTACTCTCTCTAGCCAAAGGATGTCCTAGCAGAATAGACAACATTTTTGTTAATAACCATCCTACACCAGTCAAACAGCAAAGGAAAAAAAGCTGGACTTCTAACCCCACCATAATGAGATGGGGCAAGTAGACCCTTTACCTCCCCTATCAGACTGCAAAAAGGTAGAATGACAGACAGCATGAGAAGAACAAAGTTAAAGGCACCAAACAACTTGATCTCAAAATATACTACCAAACTACAGTAATCAAAACAGTATTGTATGGGCATAAAAACAAACATATAAACCAACGGAACAGAATAGAGAACCCAGAAATAAATGCATACATTTATGGTAAATTAATCTTCAACCAAGGTACCAAGGACACCCAATGGTAAAAAGATAGCCTCTTTAATAAATGGTGCTCAGAAAACTGGATATCCACATGCAGAAAAATAAAATTGGACCCCTATCTCACACCATATAGAGAAGTCAACTCAAAATATATTAAAAGTAAGATCTGAAACCACAAAACTACTAGAAGAAAACATAGAGGAAAAGCTCCATGACATTAGTCTGGGCAATGATTTCTTGGATATTATTCCAAAAGCACAGGCAACGGAAGCAAAAACAGACAACTGAGATTTCATCAAATTGGAAAGTTTCTGCAAAGCAAAGGAAACAATCCACAGAATGAATCTATGAAATGGGAAAAAATATTTACAAACCATACATCTGATAAGGGGTTAATATATAATATATAAGGTACTCAAACAATTCTAAACCTCAATACACCTGTTTTTTAAAAAAGTAGATGGAATAGTATAATGAACCACCATGTTACCCATCACTTACAGCCAACAAGTATGAACTCATGGCTATCTTATTTCATCTCTACTCTTCTTCCTCTCATATTATTTAAGAGTAAATTTCTTAAGATTCATACTGTAATGATAAGGGTTTTTTTTTTAACACAACCACAATATTATTACACCTAAAAAAAAAATACACAAGTGCTAAGATTAGCACTTTACTTGGACATTTTAAATAATGTTTTGTTGCTTTCTCATATTCTGTTAAAAATACTATATTTAATACCTGATAGTTCCAACAGCTAAAACCTTTAAGATCTGGTTCTGCTAAAGGTTGCTTCTGAGTCTCACTTACAGTGCTCATTTCCTCCTGTGAGTTTTACTATGAGATCATGGTCATCAAACTTTATCATTGGGATTCTACAAAGCCTGGCTGCAAGCTGCATGTGCCCCCGGAGGGTTGATGCTAGCTTCTTCCAGGTGCCTGTGGCTGCTCTAAACACAAGGCCACTGTACATTAATATCTCAGTTCACTGTTTCTCAGTTGCAGTGAAAGTGAATCACAACCTTAATCCCACATAAGAGCTTTCCCCCACTACTCAGAGCCTAGAAAATAGTTCTTGCATAACAGATTTGTGTTTTAGTTTATCCATTTCCTAAAGATATGTCTCTTCCATGGTCCTGATTTTATTTAGAATTTCTGTTCTAGTTTTCTACCTGGCATGAGCCCAGGGCTTTGTCTTCCAATCCTCATGTGGCCACTAAAACCAAAAACTCTAAATTACCTGGAACTGATAAATGTCCATAGCACAGCAACTGCTGGCTTTAATGCATACCACCCTGAAAATATATTCTCCCTTATTGTGGTCTCTGAACATTTCCCTTGCCTCCCTGCATAGTCAGTTATACATTTTTAAAGATTCTTAATGTTTTAATTTCTTAAGAGTTTTGCATTAGGATATTTCAAGATGTCTAATCTGTCATAGTTCCAGAAACTGAAGTCTAATCCCTTCTTATAAAGTTTATAATGTTTAAACTTTATAAGAAAAGAGTAGGCCAGATGCAATGGCTCATGCCTACAATCCTAACACTTTGAGAAGTCAAAGCAGGAGAATCATTTGAAGCCAGGAGTTCAAGACCAGCCTAAACAACACTGTGAGACTCCCATCGCTACCAAAAAAAAAAAAAAAAACATTAGCTGGATATGATGGTACACACCTGTAGTCCCTGTTACATGGGAAGTTGAGGGAGGAGGATGGCCTGAGCCCACGAGTTGGAGGCTGCAGTGAACTATGATGATGCCACTGCACTCTAGCCTGGGCAACAGAGCGAGACCCTGTCTCAAAAAAATAAAAATAAAAAAGAGTATCTTCCATCAACCTTAGCTTCAAAGTTTAAAATCATTCCTCTACCACTATAAGGCTTAATTTCCATTTGTGTTTAAATCCTAAATACACTACAGAACCACATAAAAATTAAGTAACTTGCTAGTTACACCATTCCATAAACCAAAATAAAATGAAACAAAATATCACTGAGAGAAGGAATAGTATAGAGAGGCATCCTAACAGTGATAAAATATGACTTTTATTAGTTATTATTTAGTAAAATGGATAGCACACTCAGACTGGCTCAAGCTAGAGCTATATTAATAAAATTTATATGATTGTGTGAGCTTAGGTAAAATACCTCAACTGTCTGAGGCTCAGTTGTTTCAAATGTAAAGTTTAGAACTTGAGTCAATATCCCTTAATTTATCTAAAGCTCTATGTTACTCTGAAGAAAGTATTCAATTTATAAATCAGCTAAAGAAAAGCATTACTATACCAATCAGCAAGTATCATAACTTAGAAGGAAAAGTGTATAGAATTATTAAGTGTTAAAAGGGAATTATGTATGCAACTTATCTCAAATAAGTTCCATAACACAATAAGAATATTTGTGTGCATATATACATACATGTGTGTATATACCTGTATAAATATGGGGGTGGAGGGAGGAGAGGCAGGGAAGGAGAGAGAGAATAAAATAAATTTGCCAAAATATTACAAACTGGTATATCTGAGTAGAGAACCCATGGGAGTTCTCTGTACTACTCTTGTAACTTTTGTGTAAATCTAAAATTACTATAAGAATCATTTTTAAAAAGCATAATGAAGTCAGTGTTTAAATAACAGACATAACCCTGGATATATAAAACAGAAACATACAGTGTCTAACATGGGATGTGAAGAAAAATCCACAAAGGAACATTATGAAGTTATTACTCGCCAACTGTTTTAGGATCACATATGTTTGTTGCTATAAATACAACAAACTCTCCATTAATGACAGGTTACAGATGTACACAAAAATCCATAACATCCTAAGGGGTGAAAACCTCAGGTGAGATTTCTGAGCCAAAGGTAATCCAGGAAGAAAGCACACAAGTAAGCCAATAAAGCATTCCAACATTAAATCCTGGCTTCCTTTGACGTCAGCCCCGGCCGGCCAAGGTGAGCGACAACACAGTGGAGTCAGCACAGGAGGAAATGTGTGCCAGGTGGTTCCCAGCATCTTGGAAGTGCAAATTCAGCAGGTAACATAAAACTCCCTAACTGTACCTTAAATGCTGGTATATAAATCACAAATGTCTCTTTTCTTGAGAGTCTATTTGTAATCCAGCTCCTCAGAATATCGAAATAACAGCTACAACCAACAATGACTGTTGAGTATTATTAAGCCCTCTGCAGGTTAAAAATTTTTTTAAATAAAAATAAAGATTGAGAGAGAGTGCCTCTTTGCTTGCTGTTTTGTTTTTTTTTTTTCTTTTTTTTTTGGTCAGAACTTTTAATTTCAAACTCAGTAGGAAACAAGATAATAACTGCAAAGAGCCAGGTAGGAGTCGAAGAGGTTTATTACGAACCAGTTTCTTCAGGATCATACACAGGTAGCTGAAAGTCCAGACAATTTCAAACAAATGCATGTGTCTTATTGATGAACAAAGACCTCAATGTTGATTAAATTCTGTGTTTTCTCATATTCTCTAAGTTCCTCATATATTCTGCATATACATATCTATGAAGGCTGAGCTAGGGAGAGAGTATTGTGTAGTAATGTTTTCAAGTATTTTCCCCTCTGGCTACACAAAATAGAAAAAAGAAAATACTATATTATATGAAAATTATGTAGCAATTGCAACAAAAATAAAATATCTAAATTATTTCTTTTACTTTTTAAATTCTTAAATTTTAATTGTAAATGTGGAAAGCATACACCTTTCATCAGAACCAATGACCCTGCTGCAGGTATTCTCCATCAAATAAAATCTAAAACTTTGGTGTGAGGTCATTAAACTATTCCCAGGGCACTCTTTTACTCTAAAAGCTTCTGTAAGCTATTGAAGTTCTAATTTGAATAATTGCATTCCACCTACATAAATTCCCTTTGTAGTTTCAACTGTATGCAATATCGGTCTTCATTTCCTGAATTAAATTAATGTCATGTAATGTGGTGCTCCTCTTTAAAAAAAAAAAAAAAAGTGCATCTACTTTCATAGTAACCTTTCACCAACCAGTAGAAGAGATACATGTGCACTAGTGGGGAATAGGTCAGTATGAATAATCATTAACCAACAATTTGTGCCAGTATTCATTGTATGTTCAGCGCTGCAAAAGGGGCATCTCACCCAATAAAATGGATGTAGCTATAAAGCTTTATAAAAAATCAAATGTTTCATAAACTCAATCCTATTTTCCATTGAATTACATCAATGTACCACTATAAACTTTATGTTCATTTATGATTTACCTTCAACTAGCTGAGACTTCTCATGTTAGATTACCCCTATCCTTCTAGTCAGATACTTAATGAATTATAAATTAATACTGAAAAACCTAACCTAAAAAAATAACCCACTGAGTAGTGTTTAAAAAAGAAAGAATTATTTCTCATAAGAGGGAATCCTGAAAACAAGTTTCCCCTAAACCACAAGCCAACAGAATTTTTGAAAGACCTAAAATCAGTTCTTACAGTAAAATTTGTTACTCAAAGTGAATTTTTCAGTGTTGCTGTAATAGTACTTATTCAATAAACCCAAAGGACTGGTATTAAAGGAGATTTGATCTTTCAATCCTTGGATTTCCTTAAATAACACGTCTACAAATTGCTGAGTGATCTTTCAGAGTGGCTTTTCTCAGAGTCAAGAAAAACAGTGTGTTCCCTGCAGGATGCTCAGGGACTTCCAGAGATCTCCACGCCCTGCCAGCTATTTCAGTATTTAAGTCATTAGAGAAATTTAAAGATAAGAATTTATTCCAACTGTCAAAAATTCTGCTCAACCCCATGATCTAAGCATGTTTAGTTCATCAAAGCTGTAGAGTAGCAAAGATGTCTTCAAATATGCTGAATTAGTTAATTACCAAAGCTCATTATTGCAATTTCTGCTCTTATATTATTTTACATATGAGTTAGTGATATCTAATGAAACTGTAAATGAAATTATCTGTTACACCTAGAGTTAGTCTCAAATTCATAAAATATAGACCCAAATGTAATAAACATATATTTTTCCTTTCTTCCCAGGATATCCATTTTTATTATAGGGATAGGGTCTCTCTATATTGCCCAGGATGGTCTCAAACTCCTGGCCTCAAGCAATCCTCCCACCTCAGCCTTCCAAAGTGCTGGGATTACAGATGTGAGCCATGGCACCCAGCCCAGAATATCCATTTTGCTTTTATTCAGAAAATAGCATCACTCTTCCTCTGGGAAATGTCACCTGTACACTACCCCTAACTCCCACATAACGTGGTTCAAACAGACATTGTCATCTTCTTACAGATCACTCATCCTAGCCACAGACTAGTTGTATGCACCTGTCCAAAGCTAGACCAATGATGGTTCTCATCCTGATAGCCAAAGTTGATCTATTTATTTCTATATTTAAGGGAATGTGACCCAAGCTGAATCAACCGCAGTCCTTCTCTCCAAGATTTTTCAAACTAAAATTAAGACAAGAGGAGAGATCTCTCTCCGGTGGTGATGAAACTGGGCACCCTAAGGCATGAGAGCTGCCAGCAGCCATGTGCCTTGCCATGTGGAGAAAGCTGCTCTGAGAAAACTAAGCCAAGACGCAGTCAGAAGCAGAACTTAGAAACGGAAGACCGAACACCCTGGCTACGTTCAGGTCCTGGTTCCAGTTGTCCCTGACAACTGCCATACTCCTGTCTTCCTCATGGGTACATAGTAAGCCTTCCAATAAATACCACTTCAGACCAAAGTTAATTTGAGCTGTTTTTCTATAACCGGTAGCCAAGGAAACTCTATATAATAAACCAAACAAATTTCAAGGTAATAAATTTGACTTCTTGGGAATGAGGCCCAGAAATACTACAAGAAATTCTAATGCATCTACAGATTCTAATGCATCTAATGCAAACCCAGCTTTAGTCCATGGACTGCATTTAGGAATGACATGATTTAACACTTTCTTCACTGCCTTCTTCATTGAAGATAAGCTTTGTCCTTTCATAAGACAATCGATTTCTTATGAGCAAGAACCATATATTTCTAATAAATTACCATGGCTCTTAGAACAAGCCATGAACATAGATGTTCAATAGGAATATACAGAGCTAAAAATATGAAGACTGAGATACTATGATTGCCATATGATCCTCTGGATCATCAGATCCAAAGTAAAGAGGTTTTGTGTTCTGGAAAAATCTTTCTCAGGACAGTGATGGCTGTGTAGCAAGACAGCGCTAAAAAAATTAGAGAAAATCATTATTAACCTGATTATTTGTTACCAAAAGATGCATACCCATGGATGGATTCAAAGGAATCCTTGGGACCAAAAGGGGATTTGGGTGGCTGTGTAGAAGACAGTTATAATCTGAAATGAAGACTCTAACTCAAAAGCTCAGCAAAGAAAGCCTACCTTTCCCTAAGGATTGAGTCTAAGACAAGGCAGGCTGCTAGGAACTCAAAATTAAAGAGGCAGGAAGTGTAAAATCCAGTCTATGTTAAAGGTATTAAACTGTATTTAGAAATAAAGCCATATACCTGTAAATCTCTCTTCCAATGTTTACTGTATCCCTACATTAAAATATTTTTTGCATTCAAAGTAAATGACCAGTTCGCTTTAGGCTGGTGACCCCCTATGAAGAGAACATGAAAGACAAAGATAGAGCTCAGACTCCCCTGCCCAGGAGAAGGCCCTAGCCACTCTCAAGTGATAGAAGTGGGATATAAAGGCAGACCTGCTTTAATCCTTTATCTTCACCCTAAAAGCACAACACCCTAAGGATCCACTGGCCTTCCTTATCTCACTGACTACCAGGACTCAGGAAGAAGCCTGGTTTTCAATACCATAATTACAATAAATAAAGTAAATTCATTCTAACTCCTTAAAGCTGATATCTATGCCCTTAACTAGTTCTAACAAAAAAAAAAAAAAAAACTAAGTTGGTTATTATCTGTATAATTTTAATTTCTTAGAAGCTTATATATTCATGTTAATTATTTGTTTTACACAGCTATTTAGCATGATTCATGAACGTAATGGATGCCAACAAGAGAAAAAAAACAAATCATATTACAAAATGCAAATTCTGTTTAAATGCAGAAACTTACTCAAACAGCTAGGTTTTAGACATCAACTTGAGAAAATCAAAATTTCCTCTAAGTTATTCCAGAAGACTATTCACATATAACTTTTGGAAATTTCCACTCCAAAGTTCTTCCACTATAAACTGCACTTAATCTTTTCAATCAGCATCATGCTTAAAGAACACACTAGAATATCTCAGATCAGTGATCTAGACTTTTCTACAAACTAAAATCATGCAGGTATATGATGTAATAGAGTAAATGAATTTGACTCAAATCTATCCTGCAATGCTGTAATATTTTGGTCTTAAAAGGATATTCAAATATGGCCATATTCACACAAAATGGTATCATTTAGCAAAATTCTTTTAGAATCTCTATTCACAATTCTCAGGAAAAAATCAACCCAGAGGGCTATCTGATAGTTATTTTTATTCACCTCTACTCTGATTATGACTATGTTAGAAGACCTTAAAAAGAAATTTAGTAAAGTGAAATTTTAGTTCAATGCCTTTTTATGCCCTTTCAGTTCCCAGAGAAGGCATAACTAGAACTCGCATTTCTAGTGCTTGAGAAACAATGAAGCATGTGCTTTAAAGAATGAAGTTGTATTCATTTTCACCTGCATTGATGCTCCTTCCACTCTTGCTACACAGGCGACCCGATCCAAGAAAGTCACCGCCACAGGCACTGCCACAAAGAAGCCTTTACAAAAGGCCTTGAAGTATCTTTTCACCCACCCTTGTGACTGTGCCATACCTAAAAATACAAAGAAAACAAGTAGGTGATTAGCCTCCAGAAAGGTGAAAAACAAAGATACAGAAACAGCACAAGAAAAATGAAAAGAACAATCGTGTCTCTTAATATATTTCACACTCGTCCCTGTAACCATTAGAATACATTTGACTTAAAGTCCCAAAGGGAAATACATTAATTCAGGTTAACTCTTTTAGGTAACTTGATAATATCAGTGAAAAATTTCTCCCCACAAAGCAGTAAGAAGTTAGAAAAAAAATAGGCATTCCAAAAGTAAATTCTTTCCCGTTGCTGAATATTATGGTGGGGATGTTCCTTATACCCCAATGTCTGTTCTCTTCTACAGCAATAGAAGTTTTAATGGGACATGTGGCTGGCTGCCCAACTGAAGACTATCTCCCAGGCTCTCTTGCAGCTGAGTGTGACCATGTAACTAGGTTTGACCAATGGCATAGGAGCAGAAATGACATACTTCTAGGTTATACCCTTAAAAGGAGCATGCCCTCCATTTTCCGTTCCCCATTGTATAACTCTAATAATAATGTTGTGGTAGGAACATGAGTAGCCATCTCAACTAGGAGATAAAAGCCTTAAATAAAGATGGCAAAGCAACAAAATAGAAAGATCCTAGATCCCCAGCACCATGGAGGCACCATAACTATCCTGCATTGCTTACACTCAGATTGTTAAATGAGAGATAAATCACTTTCTATCATGTTTAAACTGCTGCTATAGTAGCCAAACTGATTCTAACTAATACAACAATGACATCTACCATAGATCGGGGGGAGAAAAGCACAATGTGTGAATTCAATACATATAATTACTCATTCTCACTTAGCCCTGTAACCATTTGATTTATTTTTCAGATTTTCTAAGGATCAGGAGATCCCTTAACTGTCTCATGCAATGAAAAACAAAATAGTGAACGATCAAGTCATGTTACCTGACCAGACCAAATGGAGCCAAACATAGTCCAACAGATAAAGAACTCTCCTAGCTAAGACCAGTTTGTTCCCTGTGTAACTTGGACAAGCTCCGTGTACTGCCCAAGACTGGAAGGAGTGGGCGAAGTAGGAAGAGGGCAGGGTGAGTAAGTGGGGGTGTGGAATACTGAAGTCTCTCAACTTTTCCCCTTTCTTAGTGTGTGAGACTAGATCAGAGCAACTGAAAAATTCCTTAACATAATCACAAGGTTTGTTCAGCCCTACAAAACCCACAAACCCCACAGGTCAGTTTGCTTCCAAATGATCCAAGATTTCTTATCCTCTTGAAAGCAGGTCCAGAAGGGTCCAGAAATGCAATTCAGACCAAGTATGTGCCAGAAAGGCATAGAGCAGAATATTATGACTTGTCAAGTTCCCAAAAGTCACACTATCAATAAGAGCATTGTTGTGACAATATTAATATCACAGAAATGAAAAGAAGCAAAAATAAGTAAGAACATGGGAAGGGAAGTAAAAAGACTAAGAGATAAAGCCATGGAAAGAAAAGAAGAAAGAGGAGAAGGGGGAGGGATAAAATAAGTAAATATAAAAAAAGCAGAAAAACTATAGTCAAATTCTGTCCTGATACTCATTTCTGAAGACTTTGTCCAGTGAACTGTATAATTTAACCTTGAAATGAGAGCCCAGAGGAACCTATAAAGAAAGGGTGTTACTACCTACATAACACACAAATTATTGTAGTTACAGAACCACTTACAAAGAGTTTCATCTAAAAGAGTCCACTTCTCATTTTATTTTGAAGGACTCTTTCCTTTTGAAGACACATACAGGAAAGGGTGACATGGTAATGAGGAATACAGAGTTTTCTGACCCTGACAAAGCGAAAGAATTCTCTAGAATTTTCAATCTAGGACAATGACTTTCAAACTTTTTTGACCATATACCACATGAAAAAATACATCTTATATAGCAACCCACTACTCACTCATACACACACACACACACACACATGTACACATACACACATACATATACTCACCTAGCAACAAGTAAAAAGTAACTAAAAAGTTTCACAAAGCAACACTTATTCTTACTATATAAGAGGCTATAATTATAGTCTAGTGTATTTCATTTTTAAAAGAAACTGCTAGTGCTCAAATCACTAAGTTGATTTTTGTGATCCACTAAAGGTTATTAACGTGAGGATTTATGTAAACAGACCTCAAAATACCCCAATTAAAAACTGGACATCCACATGCAGAATGAAATTAAGCCCTTATCTCTCACCATATAAAAAATTAACTCAAAATGGATTAAAGACAAATATAACACCCAAAACTATGAAAATACTATAGGAAAACATAGGGGAAATGCTTCTTGAAGTTAGGTGGCAAAAATATGGGAGGTAAGACCTTAAAAGTACAGGCAACAAAAGCAAAAGTAGACAAATGGAATTATATCAAACTGTCAAATAAAAAGTTTCTCCACAGCAAACAAAACACAGAAGAGACAACCTACAGAATGGTAGAAAATATTTGCAAACTATACTTCTGAAAATAGGTTAATACCCAAAATATATAAGGAATCCAAACAACTCAATAGCAAATAGAGAAATAACCTGATTAAAAACTAGGCAAAAGACATAACTAGGCATTGCTTGAAAGAAGACATACAAATGGCCAACAGGTATTGAAGAAATGCTCAATATCACTAATCATCAGGAAATGCAAATCTAAACTACATGAGGTATCATCTCACCCCAGTTATAATGGCCATTATCAAAAGGTAACAAAAGTGCTGACAAAGATGTGGAGAAGAGAACTTTTATACACTGTTGGTGAGAATGTAAATTAGGACAGCCATTATGGAAAACAGTATGGAGGGTCCTCAAAAAATTAAAAATAGAACTATTAATAACATATGTTCCAGCATTCCTACTCCTGGGTATAGATCTAAAGGAATTGAAATCAGTAAATCAAAGAGATATCTGCACTCCCATGTTTATCATAGCACTATTCACAACAGCCAAGATACAGAATCAACCTAAATATCTACAAATGGATAAATAGATTTTAAAATGTAATATATATATATTGTATATATGTGTGTATATACATGTGTGTGTGTGTGTGTGTGTGTGTGTGTGTGTATATATAATGGAATATTGTTCGGCCATAAAAAAGAATGAAATCCTGACATTTGTGACAACATAGATAAACCTGGACAACATTAAATAAGCTAGGCACAGAAAGAAAAATACTGCATGATTTCACTCATATGTGGAATCTAAAGAAGTTGAAATCATAAAAGTTCAGAGTAGAATGGTAGTTACCCCTGAGGTGGCTAGAGAGGAGGGGAGGATGAGGAGATATTGGTCAAAGGATACATAAGTACAGTTAGAAGGAATAAATTTCAAGAGGTCTATTATACAGAAAGGTGACTATACTTAATGATAATATATTGTATTCTTGAAAAACATAAACAGAGTGGATGTTATGTGTTCTTGCCCAAAAAATAACTATGTAAGATAATGCATTTTTAATTAGCTAGATTTAACCATTCCACAATGTATATACTTCAAAACATCATGTTGTACATAACAAAAACATACAATGTTATTCGTCCACTTAAAAAAATAAATGAAATAAAAACAAAAATACCCAACCACTAATTCCCTCTAAAATGTTAAATATATCACAGGATAAAGATGGATAATAACTTGAATTGGTTAATTCTTGTTGATCTACTATAACTGACATCAATGAGGGTTATATGTATGCGTGGTAAGGAATAAAGATCAGTAATCCTTTTTTTCTGAAGCTTTATCAACATATATAGTACATTACATAACATTCACCCAAACCAGTAATCCTTCTATGTCTAACTAAAATAAATGAAACTACAGACTAGCTTCAGAAAATAAGTAATTTAAAAACATGTTCATTCAAACTCATCCAACAACTACAATCGTAACTTAAAGAGTTTAGACATGCTTAATAATGAAGATCTCCACCCTCACTGAGACCTTCAAAACCAAACCCTTCAGGTGATTCCCTTAATTGAGCAAGTTTAGAAAATACTGATCTTTGGATGTTTAAAGGTCAGATGTTTTCACTGTCTCAGGCTTATTACTGTCTCAAAATGAGAATGGGAGAAAACTTGAATGTCTTCTCAAAGTTACATTTAGTTTTCCTTACTAGATTAAGAAAGAAAGTGTCTGAAGAACAAACCTTATATAGAAAATAACTACCACCAGATCTTGCTTTCTAACCTCTACCTGGTTCCATCAGAAAATGACTTCCAGGGGACTCTGTTTGCCCCTGCTAAGACATTTCAATCACCCATCCACTCATTTACCCATTCATTTATCCCCTGGCTCATTCATTCTTGCAACCAATTTTGGCTAAGGGCCTTCCACAAGCATTGTGCTAGGCACCAGGGAATCATAAAGCAGTGAGCAAAGCAAGCCCAGTCCCTGATCTCAGTTTTTACAACCCACTATGGAATAATAAATGTCAATCAGAAAAATCACATAAACACATACAATTATGTAGAAATAGGTGCTATGAGAGAGATACAGAGAGGTCAGAGAAGGTCTCTAAGGAAGGGACTGAACTAAAAGAGGAGGAGGGGTTGCCTAGATAAAGGATTGTGGGGTAGGGAAGGGCATTCCACAGAGCGGCCACATGACGGGCAAAGCCCCTGTAGCAGGAGTGACCACGTTTTGATGGAACAGCTGAAGGGAGGCTGGTATAGACAAAACACAGAGAAAACAGGAAAGTACAGTGGGACATGAACCGGAGGAGGCAACGTAAATGCCAGAGCTGCTAAGACCTCACAGGTCTTGGAAGGATTTTGTGGCAAATGAGAAGTACTTGAAATATTTTAAAAGAGAGGTGAATGATCACATCTGCATTTTAAAATGACCATTCTAGCTGAATGACTAGATGGGGCAAGAATGGATATAGAGAGACCAGAGTATCCTAGTGGTCCAAGGAGAGAGATGATATTAGGTTGGACTAGGATGGTAGTGGGAGGTGGGTTTGAATGGGAAAATTTAACATAGATATTTTGGAGGTTAAATTGATAGGCTCTGCAAACAGGTGGGTAATAATAGGGGAAGGAAGGAGATAAGAGAAGGAAGTGCCAAGAGGCAGTGGTGACCTGCTAAATTACTGCTATTTTGTCATTCCCCTGAATTACATGCCAAAGTATTAAAAACATGTTCATAATTCCATTCCTCAAACTTTTACTCAGTGAACAAGATGTTTTCCTTGCTCTCAGGGAGTTACAATGTACCAGGGAAGACTGCCTTTAAATAAGTATTTCTAGTGGGTGAGCATTAAAATGGGACAATGGCCCTGAAGCATGAGAACATGGAAGAATCTATTGATCAGAAAATGATCAGGGAATATGTCCCCCCAAAATGGCAATTGAGGTAAGACTCAGGCATTTCAGGCAAAAGAAGTAGCATATGTTAAGGCCTAGGGCAAAATAAAATGTGGCTACTTAAGAAACTAAAAGAAGTCCAGTTTGGATGAAGTATTAACATATATAACATTTATTGTGTGAATTTTTACTTCAGTAAGCATTTATTTATTGAGTGTAAAGCATCAATACTAAGTGTAGAGGATATAAAGAAGGCTAAGCATACAGAATAATACCATTTGAAAATTCTAACAATACTTCATATTTTCTATGTAAATTTATATATGCATATAAAAGTATTTTAAATGGAATATTATTTGTATTGTTTTAATTATTTGAATAAACACCCATGTGTCACTTGTGCAATTATTAAAATATAGAGAAAGAAGGAAAAAATCAGCATCAAAATGTTAACAGTGGTTAATTCTAGATGCTAGGAATGGAGATAATGACCATTTTCTTCTTTGAACTTTTGTTGATTTCTAACATTTAAAAAAGATAGTCCCTGCCCTAAGAAGTCACTTTGATATACAATTAATATGGGGTAACACTCGTCTTAATCTCTTTCCCATCACACTAAACAAACTACACTTTCTCAGCCCAGTTTCTCTGCTACTCTAAGTAGTACAAAATACAATGAGCAAGATTATTCTCTATTTATACAGCAATCAATACACATAACTGACTACAATGTTTTTATGTAACCAATGCAGGTTATGAAGGAAGACCACACATTTTAAAAACTTTTTGAGAGTTCTGTCGAATATTTGCTACTTTTATTCTAAGAGCCACAGAATGAAAGCATGTGTTCTCTTTGCTGTTCATCATGCCCTGCAGGTAAGAACCTTCACAGAGCAGCCGGGGATACCTGCAGAAGAGAAACTGGGAATGCTTTTACATAGGATACCACAGCCATCCAGTGATAAGGGGGCATGCTTGACTAAAAGGTAAATTAATGGTGGAAAAAACACATTAACATAAGTTGCATTAAATTCACATTCCCAGAATTTTGAGCCTCCCCTTCTTTATTAATAATGCCCTCCTAGATACTCCTACTCCATTCAGTTCCTGGTACTCAGGAAGGAGCACCACAATGAGAGTCAGAGCCCCGAGGTAGGTTTCTCACTCAGCACATAACTAGCTGTACAACTGTGAACAAGTCACTTCTGGGACTCAGTTTCCTCATCTGTAACAAGAAGGGGCTTAAAGTTATTTCTAAGGTCCCAAGGACCAGCATTCTTTATTTCTATACTTTTTTATTGTTTTTTAAGTGTTTCTCCAGGGTTTTGGCAGATACTAAGACAAACACACATGTTATTATTGACTCAGAAAAGATAAGAAGTTCCCTTTTAGGTTTGAGATTTGATTTTAAGTGCTGAAAAGAAGTAAGTTAATTTTTATTAAACAACTAGTTTAAAAAGGGCAGCAGACAAGAAGCTGGAACCAATGCAGATCATGTAAAAGAACATTTTAAATATAGATAAAGCCCTGAAAGCTGCTACTCTTTCATTTCTCATTTCCACAACTCCACTGCCGGCAAGAGCACCGCCACCATCCCGTGCACAACAAAGTCAGGGCAAGTAGTTTTTTTTACTGAGAGATTATAAAGGAACATGTGGGAGGTGTACCAATCTGATAGTGTGCAGATCTTGCTCCAAGCTAAGGGAGCAAGGGAAAAATAAAAGCTATTCTGCAAACATGGTACGAGCAGCTGCTATTTTCAGAGGCTCAAAAGAAAAGGCTTAATTCAGCTCTATCCTACCTGAATTGTAAAGGCTATCTATATATTATAATAAGAAAACACTATTCAAAGCTTCCAACTATCACTTAAATACTAAAGAAACCATACATAAAAGAAGGAATGAACATTACATTTCTATGTCAAGTCATATCAAATAAAATTTTTGAAGTTCTATGGCATTCATATTTTGGTAATGTTAATATATTTCCTTGTCTATATAAATTGCCAAAGAATCATTCAGATGATCTGATCTTTTGTTCACACCTTAAAATCTTTAAAACCACCATAGTAATAAGCACCTATCCCTTGCTTCCTCTGAGAAAATTTGTTTAAGCAATAACAATGAGGTACTAAAATCAACCCCGGCAAAAAGGGAATAATTTTTATCAATTACCTCATGCTTCCAGTAACTACGCAAGTCATTTAGGTTCAGAACATTGCTCCTGAGAAAATTATTATTTAAGTAGTAAACCCACCTGGTTCATTGTGGAAGTACTTAAGCTAAGAATATTTTTAAATAAGCTTTCAGAATCAGTTGAAATCATATTTGTCACCTGGTAGCACCTACAAGTTAACATTTCCTGGTGACACTGACCTCAGCCACATAACAACACACACTGTAAACAACTCTCCTTCCCAGAACAACTTATGGCTTGCTCATGCGTGAATCCATCTAAAATCATTCTTAAACCTGTTTATATTTCAGCCTGTACAAATCACCAATCACTCATCCATAGCTAGCAGGTGGATAAATCCACCACGAGTCATCCTAATTATAAAAACTGTTTCAAAGCTGTGTGGGAGGTTTGAAGGTAAGAGGAAAATAATTTTATAAAGCAGCATCTTATGTAAAATGTAACCTTTCAATCATCACAATAAGCCTACACATTTGGATAACAAAATCAAGATTTTATTTTTAAAGAGGAAACTATCAAATCATGAAAATCAGAGAACACAAGAGCAAGGACCCAAGCAAATCCGACATGCAATCTCTGAATCATTCAACACATATATACGTGCCATGCAGTAATGGAACTGGTTAAGGGACAAATATATTAATACAACGTAGAACAAGGCTACGTTGCTTCTTTGATAGAGGTAATTGTAACTCTCTGTTGGTAAATTGCTAAGCACCTGCATAGTAAGAGAAGGGAGATTAGAACTTACATATTCAATTTTAAGTCAGCAATATCTTAAAACAAATGAATATCAAGGTCATACTCTGGGTAAAACTGGTATAGAGAGAAAATATCGCCAGGGAACAACTTAGACATGGAAATTCATAAAGGCTTTCTGAGTTTTTATTAAGGACTCCTTCAACTTGCAAACATCATACACTTATGCACACACTTTCCTCTACCTCAGTGGAAGAGCAGGCCACACCCTGTCTCAGGTGAGACTAGGAGTGCTCTGCAGAAGCAGCATCAGCAAAGAGGGAAAGCCAATGAATAGCTGGTGGGCTTTGAATCTAATAGTTCAAATCACAATTCCTTCATGCAACTTGGGACAAAATCACTTCATCTCACCAAGCCAAATGTTTTCATCTGTGACATCTTGCAGGGTTTTGGGAGGTTCAGAATGTTTACTAGTGTGTCTGTGTGTGTGTGTGTGGTTTTATTTAGGAAAGAATTTGTATGAAGAAAAAAATAAACCACCCACATAACTAGTATCTGAATATATTTTATGTAATGTGTTCAAAGAACAACGACTAGATCATCAAATAAAAGTTGTTGTTGTTTTTAGATAAAAGCACTAGCCATGTCTAAGGAAGAGGACTAGCAATAACAAATCAAAAAAGGATACAGAATTAAGGATGTCTATTACATACAATAAACCCATACAGCCCATCTAAGTATACCTAATACATAGACTAATCATTTTGTTCTGCTTTGAAACGTATCCTGTTCTAAGATTTGACTGGTCAGGGGCTTCACCAATTGAACACATTGACGAGAATGTGTTCAGCACCATCTTAGGTGTTTTGAGATTTAAAAAAAAAAAAAGGAAATATATGACTAAGTGCCAGAATTGGACCACAGAAATAAATTATATTATATAATAGTCAAGGAGGGAGAGAGGTAAGTAAAGCCTGGGATTGCAAGGAAAAAATTCATGATGAAAAAAGCTGAAAAGAAAAAGTGATTTAAAATGTAAGTGGTAGGTTTAAGAATGTTCACTATAAAATTCCTAGAACTTTTCTGTATGTTTAAAATATTTCATTAAAATGTTATAAATAAAAGAAGAAATTACATTTGGTAAATCTCTCAGATAAAAGGAAAATATAATCATAAAAGTAAAGGTGTGTATGGCCTATTTGAGATAGTGAGAATGCTGCCCAGACCTAGGAACAGAATAGGTATTAAGAGAAGTAGGAATAAGACTGAATTTAATACTAATTTTTTGAGTTGCTTTGTTTTGTTTTTTCCTTAGCAATATGGAAATCTTCATGGCTCCATTGTTTTTGGAAACCATATATTATAAATCAAAAATTGATAACAATACACTAGGCCTCTCTAAGAACTGGATCAGGCTACCTTCATCCTATAAATTATCCTTATCCTATAACACCAAATAGATGCCATTTGACAGCACTAAGGCCCAATCTCAAATTTCAGTTATTAAAATTCCATAAATTCTGTAAAAATAATTTACCATAAAAATTAATAATACAGTGAATAGCTCATTATAGAATGAGAAAAATCCTATTAAACAATAACCATTAGGAAAGAAAAGTTTGGTAAGCTTTAAACCCTAATAACCACAAAATTTGGATTTCAACACTGCACTCTATATGTTTTTTCAATTTAATATAAAAACATAACTGCTATCATTAAGTAGAAGCCAAAGGCAATGTGGATTTTAAGCTAACAATGTGGCAACTTAAATACATGTGTAAATGAAACAAACCAGGTACTTATCCACAACCCAAACAAAGCAATTAGAGGATGCTAAACTATTTTACCATAAGTCTATTTATTCCTAAAGCAATAATATTTTTGATTAGTAAAAGAATATATTTCTAGTATCTAGTAAGTATACTTACTGAGTAGCTACGAAGAAAATAGTGCATTATTTACCATTTGAGCTATGTGTGAAATTGACTTTAAAAAATTAAGAAAGCCTGTAAACAGAAAAGGCACCCTTCTCAAAAGTAATCTCAAAAACCCTTCAAAAATCAAAACTAAGAAATAGGAATGAGACAGAGGAAATAAGGAAAAAATAACATTCAGAACCTAAAAAATGAAAGGCACAAAATAAGCAAGAAGAATATTAGTGAGCATCAAACAATAACATGAGTAGTGGGGAAAAAGTCACTAGCTCACAGTAAGTAGAATAAAAAGATTTTTTTAAAAGAATATGATTTCAGGATTCATTAAAATCCTATCCTGATCCCTACCCTTCTTGTCTCAAATATTTTGTTTATCAGAATACAAATGCCTGTAAGTAAATATTCACACCAACATGGCTTTTCCCTTCGATCAGGGTTGGGAATGAGTAGGAACGTTTCTCAAAACAACTAAGCCCACTAGACCCCAAAGGGACAAAGATGGAAAGGTAAAGTCACAAAAAAGTAGGACTGAAAAATACAATTGAACCAGAAAACGTAAGGCCAGCCCAGGGATTGCAACTACTCTTAATGGAACAATAAATATGAAAAATTATAAACACTGGCTCCCCCAGCAGGGAAGCACATTAAGGGTCTGATTAGTCTGTCAAAAATAAAACCTGTCCAAACTATGGCTGGAAGATTTGGAAGGCTGCCCACAGCCCATCTATGGCAGCTGCAAGTCCATGGGGAGCGCAAACAGCAATGGTGCAGGCTCAGTAGTAAAGATGCAAGCCAGATGAAGATTTATGCAATTTAAGGTGAAAGCAACAATAACAAACTCCTTTGGAATTGTGGTCCTTTAAGCTTGTAAGCCCAAGTGTACATGTGCACACACAAACAGGCACATGCAATTGCTGAATAGCAACAAAGGACAAGCTGTCAGTACATATTTTAAAAGAAAAAGTAAAAATAAATAAATAAATAAAAACAGCTAAGAAGAGGTCAGAGTACAAAGCAGCTTACACTTCGTAGCCTGGGGACCAAGGCAGATGGAGCACAGCACTACCCAGACTCAAGTGTCTGCTGCATAGAAAGTCTAGGGATTATAATGAGCCTCTGGTGAGTATTACAGCATATGGAGCTGAGATGCTATTTAGATTGTTCTCCACACTTAAATGCCTTGTTTTAATTTTGCATACTTGCCTATACATTTGAAGATACTGTTTTAAGATAACTACGAAATTTCATCAACATGTAATGCCGTTAAGTTACTATGTATCTGCCAATCAAAACATCCAAAATTACTCATGGAAACATAAAATAGTGTGAAACAATTTTTTTTTAAATACTGTAAGCGGGAATGTGCAATGAAATACAATAATCTATGTGAGATGATAAATGTTTTAAGCCACTGAGTTTTGGGGTAATTTGTTTTGTAGAAGTAACTAACACAATACTGAATCCACAAAAAGACCCAAGGACACAAAGAAACTCGGTATAAGATAAAGTTGATATTCACATTGGGAAGAGAGGGAGTTAAATTAATAAATTATGTTAAAACAACTAGCCACAATTTGGAGGAGGAAAAAAAATGAAAGCTAGCTATTTAATTAATTCATTATAAGAAAATAAATTCCAGAGAAGTCAAACATTAAATGTAATTAATAAAAATAAAGTAATAAAAGAAAATAAATGCAAATAGTCTTTTAAGGATTTCCAGAAAGAGGCCCTTCTGAACATTTTACAAACCCAAAAAACATGACAGAAAATTACTGATGGATTTCACTACCTAAAAATCAAAGCATACAATAAATAAGGTTAAATGATAATGAGATTTAAATATTGCAATATATATTAATCACAAAGGCTCAATATCGCTAAAATTATACAATTCTTATGAGACAAAAGTTATGAGAGAATAGGGAGTAAAATACATGGAAGGAAATTTCACTGAAACAAAATAAGGATACTGTGTAAGGATATAAAAAGATGTTCGATCACACTAATAATAAAATGAATACAAATAAAAACAAGATATACCTTTTTCAGCCTAACAGACTGGCAAAGGTTTTAAAAACTGACAGTAACCAGTAAGGGAAAATAGAAACTCTCATGCTCACTTGAGAGCATAAATGGGCAC
Organism: Mirza zaza; assembly: GCA_008750895.1. Taxonomy (NCBI): domain Eukaryota; kingdom Metazoa; phylum Chordata; class Mammalia; order Primates; family Cheirogaleidae; genus Mirza; species Mirza zaza. The sequence continues at coordinate 19,527 of VSMD01094857.1, read as the reverse complement.
AACCTTTCTTGAATATAATACAGCAATATGTACTAAAATGTTACATGAACACACCTTGTAATGCAGAGGTACCTCTCTCAGGAATTTATTTTATGTATGCAAAGATATGATCAAGGATTTTCAATATACCATTATTTATAACAGTGAAAAACTGAAAACAAGTGAAATGCAAAGATAATTTCCCTTGTGCTTAGAATAAAATAAAATTGATAGATCAACACCCTGGAGCAGATTTTTAACTGTGATGAAATTGTTCTGTGTTAGAAGTGGATGACTTTAAGGACCTATAACAAAGGAAGAAAACCAGGGTTTAAGGTTAAGATTGATCGTGATGCTGAGTGCAAATGCCAGTAGGGACTTAATGGTGCTGTTTTTATTACAATTGCTACTTCTTTATGCCTGTTTACAAAATTCCACTGGTTTCAAATAATCTGTGCCTAGTCCTATTTTCCTTATAAGCCCTATAAATTTTAGGATATGATTTTGCATAATTAAAGATTTTCAGGAATGCATATATGTCATTAATAGCAGAAATGCCTCTACTATTTTAAAATACAATGAGGTAGAGGAACATTCCATAAGAAACATGGAACAAAAGAAAACAAAAAAGAGAAAAGGCAGGAAGAAAAGTAAAAGAAAGGAAAACCTTTATACTGTATTTTGCTTCAGTGATAGTTGCTAATGAAAGATATTTGATGCAGGTCAAAATAATCCCACTAATTTTTTTAATTTACACCACTAATTTTTATTTACATGTAATTTTTTGTCACACTTAAAATCTAAACAAGACAGGGAATTATAAACAGCATCAACTATGGGGAAGAGGGACTAATCCAGCAAACTCAACATAGTATTGGATGTTATATTCTCCAGGGTTGGAGGTCGGGGGAAAGAAATGCAAATGATGAGGGAAATAATTCCAAAACTATTATAAATACAGTGTAGGACTGAGCAAATGAGTATAGGCATTAGTTGGGAGCAGAGTGCTAACTGTGGAAAAGGGAGATAACAGGCACACAAGCAGAAGACAAGAATGCTGTGGGGCTCTAGAAATAAAAACACTATTTTAAAGAAATGGTAACGTGTACATGTAGTACCTAGTTCTTCGGTTCTAGGACCATTCCCCACAATAAGGAAACATGGGGCTCTTCAGAGAAAGGGTTGATTCCAAGGCTGGGGTAAGGAAGGTATAAGATGAGTGTGGAACATTTTATTAGGCCACCAAGTAAAGAAGTGCTCAGAAAAATGATGGAAGTACATCTAAAGGACACAGGAGCTTGCCAGGTGACCCAATGGCTAAATAAGGGAAAATTTGATCACCTAAAGTCATTAATGATTATAAATCACTGAAAAATCATTTTGAATTTGCTTATTTTCTGAATGTGGGCAATTTAAAAATATAGGTGTTTAGCTTCAAAAGGTAAATTAGATACTTTAATTTCATACAAGTAATATACCATGAAAAAACTTTATAAACTATTAATATAAAATATTAAAGTTAGTTCCCTTTATGACTATTCTCAGAAGCATGTTAAAAAAAAAAAAGAAGTTCCCAGCGGGGCACAGTGGCTCATGTCTGTAATGCTAGCACTTTGGGAGGCCAAGGCAGGAAGACTGCTTGAGGCCAGGAGTTCGAGACCAGCCTGAGCAAGAGTGAGACCCTGTCTCTAACAAAAAAAAAAAAAGAAGAAGAAAGAAAAATTATCCAGGCACGGTGGCACACACCTGTAGTCCCAGCTGCATAAGAGGCTGGGGCAGGAGGACTGATTGAGCTATGATGACGCCACATTGCAATTCAGCCCAGGCAACACAGCAAGACCCTGTCTCAAAAAAAAAAAAAAAAAAAAAGAAAAAGAAAATTTCTTTGCAAGTACAAAGAAAATTTTTCAATTGAAAGATGATCCTTCTACACTAATTTCCAAAAAATAAATGTGAGCTGAGTTCATTTTTCACTGTTCTTTGATTATTATTAACATATCCAACTATTAATTGAATTTGGGGTCCAGTAGTAAAACGAAAGCTTGTGAATTTAAAGACTATTTAAAATGTACAATGTTTTATTAATTATCATTAGTACTAGTACACGATGGTTGGTTGGACCCTTGTGGGATTGTTAACAGCTAACACAGAAATCATCTCAGCCTAAAGGACGTGTTAAGAGGAGCAAAGAAATCATTATGATGAAAAGAATTCAATTGGTATCTCTTTCTTTGGTATTTATTCCTTTTATATAAATAAGCATTTATGAATACCTGCTATGTGCCAGGCATCATGCCAGCTTCTATACTGAAAGAATGAAGACACATCTATGTAGTATCTACATAAATACTGAACATTATGCATTGTTCTTTTGAATTATACCAGCTTTGTGATAAGGTTAGGAGGGCCTTAAATTCCATGAAGAATATTTTATAAAGAATAGAGGCAATTTGAGATGTTATGGGAGGACAAACTATACACTATTCTATATTCTCTGGTCCTTCCTCTTTCAGAGAATGACTGTTAACCATCCAAACAGCGGACCCAAGGTCAACATGGTAGTTAGCTAACATGCCTCTCATGAAATCAATAAAAATCATCCTTTCTCCTGCTTGAAATCCAGTAACTCCCCATTTTCTATAGCATAATATCAAGCTTCTTAGATTTAGCATACAAGTCTAAATCTGATTAGATTCCCTAGTTTCATCATTCCTACTCTTCCATAGCACATCATGCTCCCACCAAACCCAGCTCCATGCAATTTCTGGAAAGTATCATACTTTTACTTGCCTCTGGGCCCTTATAGATGCTCTCCCTTCTGTATACATCACTCTTCCCACCTTTCTTTGTTCTGGTCAGCTCTTATTCATCCTTTGGATTAGCTTAGATGTCACTCTACCGGGAAGTCTATCCTGTCTCTCCAAGTCTGAATTAGCCACCTTTCCTCTACATTCCCATAACACTCTATGCTTCCAAATCTGATTTTCTCATCCTTACCCCCAACTATTCAATACAGTTTTATTATAGAAAGTAATAAGTCACTTCTAATAATTATTAAAAATAATTTGTGAAAGTATTTTGGTAAGCTAACCTTACAATTTCCTGTCCACACAGACTGTCTACATCATATTCAGAACGTAACATATATGCTCTGGTGGCACAGACTGAGAGAAAAGCATTGCCCAATCACATCCAACAAATCATGTGTGTGCATGTGTATGCGTGTGTGTGTACACCACGTGCACACAGTAACTATCTCCATCTCTCACCTAAGTTTTACCTCCCAATTGAAGGTATTTATGAATAAAGTGACTTTTAAATGAAATTATAGATATACACACATACATGTGTATACTGTTAATATATTTATATTGAACTTTGGGGAGATTTTTTTGTGTGTGGTTTTTTTGTCAATAAATCATAGCATGGCACTCATGTCCAAAGGCAATAAAGATGTGTAAGAAGGATCAAGTAACTTTCATAACCCATTCAACTACAAGGCACTGAGAATTTTTTTTCAATTAACAGCTTATTTTCTGGAAGTATTTAGTTTGTTTTTCCTTAAAAGTGACGTTTTTCAATCTGTGTTCTATGGTATCCTAAGAATTCACTGGAGGGGCAAAGGCCGGGGGTCACAGGCACTAAGCAAAGAGAGCTCTGAGCCCCAACTCCCGTGGCTCAATCAGAGCCACTCGGCTTTTATCTGTTGGTTTCCTTTTTATAAAAAATAATAGAATTCCAAGCATGATTTCCTGTGAAAGATTCAATACATAAAAAGAAGCAGCATCAAAGAAAAAGTTTAAAAACCACTGCCTTAAAAAATCAGCAATGGTTTGAAGTTTGCACTATATAATTCAAGCCTTAATGTATTTCATATTTCTTGGTTAGACTAAATTCAACTCTGTCAGGTTTATAGGCCCTTATTTGTGCTAAAATGAGAAATACTATTTGAATGCAGAAATATCCAGGTAGAGGAAAAATAATATGAGTTTTGAGGAGTACATTTATTCTCTGGTACAGCTATTTCTAAATTGATTTCTCTTATTATGTTTAATGGCATTATTTATGTACCAATCTTCAAGTTAATGATTCATAACATAGAACACCAAAATAATCTAATTGAACAACAGAAGCCCACTGTACATGCCAGCTGCTGCTGTTTCATATACTGTAGACAAATTTCCCATTTCACTTTAATAGTTTCTTGGTAGAAAGATCACCTTAAATGGAAAGATCCAAAGTCATAGTTAACTAGCAATTTTAGCTATTTTGCCAATGAAGGAACAAAAGGGCACAGGATAACTGAAACCAAGGGGCACTCCATCATGCAACATCCGAAAGACCAGTGTGGACAATTTGATCTGCTGGTGAACACACTGAGGAGTGACGAGCAGAAATGGGATTCCCTCCAACAGAAACCTCCTGCCAACCTGTGCAAAACAGTACAAAAATGTGAAATTTTGGTCTGGCACTCGACTGCAAGTCACAGAAACTCTTGCAATCAAGTCCCAGCTCTGTAACTTAACAAGTTAGGTGAACTAGAAACCTTTAGAGCTGAACACATAAAATTATTCATAAGATCCACTGAGCTGAGAAGAAACAAACCTAATTCTCACCTCTGCTGGGACAACTTACATGAGCACTCTAACCCGCAGTGCCCTCTTCTGCTTCCAGACTCCTCTGGCATTCACTTAGCCACACCCTCACTTGGCACCCAAGATTCTCAGTTAATGTTTACAGGTATGGCCATTCTCCTCAACTAGACTGTAAGCCCCTAATGGGCAAGGACAATGTCTCACTCCTTCCTATATATCCTAAATTCTTAGAATTGTGCTAAGCATTTACAGGTGCTAAATAAATGTATCTTGACTGCTTTCATAATTACAGATATCATTTATATTACCACCCATGGACAATGTTGACAGAAAGTCAGATTCATATGGTTGTGTCAGATACTCCATTCCTGTAAGTGCCAGCCAGAAGAGTAAGGGAGAAAATGAGTGGCCAGGTCAGGCTGTTTAGAGAGCCATGCAAGCCACCTAATATACCTCCCTCCATGCATGTGTCAGTCCCAAAGAACCAAGTGCCCACCCTGTTCTAAGGCTAAATCTTTTCTCCTCCTCCCATGCTCTGTGCCAAATTAGAAATCAGAAGATTTGGATTCAAGTCCTAGCTATGTCAATGAGCAAAAAATTCATTTATTTGAACAGACTACTTCTAAGGTTCTAGCTCCAACTAGCTATGGTTCTATGAGTCTAACCTCTGGCCTTTACATTCCACATCAGAATTGCCCCTTCCTCTCAGTACTATAACATCTATCTTCCGTGATGCGTCCCACCATCATCATCATTGTGCCCATGCTCTGAGACCACTTCTGATTTCTGCTGCAAGGTCAACACTTCTAATGGTAACACTGTTAAATTTCTTGTCTGAACTTTACTTCATACCTGCTCTTATTTAATAAATATTTGCTTAGTGGCTGGCTGGCTGATATGGGAAAATATATACATTTAGGGAAGCTTCCAGCTTTCAGCAGCAAAGATAAAGAATGACTCCATTTGCAAATAAGCCCCAATAATAATAAATTAAACTAATTATTTTTATACTGGTCGCCAATAAAAGTTTTCATCTTCATCAATAGCTTAGTAACCCTGAGAATAATCGCCTGACCTCTCCCATTTTGTAAGAAACTTATTTTTATTGTCTCATCAACAACACTTCTAATGGTATAGAGAGTGTTGCAATGGCTGTGACAGTAAATGACTTAGAAAGTCCAGTAGCAATTTTGATAGGTTCTAAGGAATATATAAGCTAGAAAAAATATATATGAGCCAAATAGAAATTTGAAGTAATTTAAATTAATATCAGTTTTGAATAATGAAGTTTTTCAGAACCTAATGTACCTTTGTTCTGCAAAATAAGACTAGGTGTATCACACAAAGACCTTTCGCCAGCCGGCTAATTTGTCATCCAAGTAATTAAAAAGAAAAATGGCAATTTCACCTCTTCATATATGTCAAGCAAAAGAGCCAATAATAAAATCACAGATGACAGGTTGTTTGTACAAGTTATATGTGAGTAACAGAATCCCCCAGGAAATAGTCAAAAGCTTATTTTTCCTTGGCCAAAATTATACCAACATTTTGCTGTATTTTGGGTATTAACTTCATACAAATATTAAACAAGTACATAAAAATTTTGACTAATGGTACAGTAAGGTTTTGTTTCATTTTTAATAGAGTGATTAGCCATTTACAAATCAGTCATAATTACTCTTCCACAAATTATGATCAAATCTACAAATTCTAAAGAAAGTATTAATTGGGAAAAGAAAGAAAAACTGTAAATAACAATTTTTTTGTTTGGGTTTTTATTATTATTTTAAGCTTTTTTTTTTTTTTTTTTTTTTTTGAGACAGAGTCTCACTCTGTTGCCCAGGCTAGGGTGCCTCGGCTTCAGCCTAGCTCATAGCAACCTCAAACTCGTAGGCTCAAGCAATCCTCTTGCCTCAGCCTCCCAAGTATCTGAGGCTACAGGCATGCACCACCATGCCTGGTTAATTTTTTCCAGATATTTTTACCTGGCCAATTAATTTCTGTCTATTTTTAGTAGAGATGGGATCTTGCTCTTGCTCAAGCTGGTCTAGAACTCCTGACCTCAAACGATCCGCCCACTCAGCCTACAGGAGTGCTAGGATTACAGGCATGAGCCACCGTGCTCGGCCTATAAATAATTTTATTATAGAACCAATGAAAGAAAAATTTCAGTCTAGCAAAGACTGTATAGAGAGTTCATTGTGTGTTGTCTAAAATATTTTATCACTGTATTAAAAAGAGTAAAATAAAAAATTTTGTTATCCTAATTACCTCAATTAATCTTTGTGTTAACCCTATTTTTATCCCCATTTTAAAAGATATAAACTGATCCTCTGAGTGCTTAAGGAATCTTCTCAGGGTGATACAGACAGTAAATATCAGAGCTGAATTCAGATTACTTGACCCCCTGGCCTGTGTATTTAAGCACTATGCTATGCTGCCTCCCAGTTACTCACCACTCCCAATAAATATTCAACACTCCAATAAAACATGGGGCAGAATGAGTTATTGATTTCATAACTGCTACTACAGCATTCAGATGCAACCTACTTGGAAAAAGTGCTCTGAATACACAATTAATTCAATACACTATGTAAAAGGTAAATGTCCAAGTCTCATTCAAATGGGGAAGGGTGGAAAAGGAAGAAAGACAAAGTCTATGTGCAGCATTAATTAATAGAAAAATATAATTAGAGTTGTCTTTAGACTTAACAAGTACTGAAGGCCCTTATTATCCTGCTGTCTTCTCAGCACTCTCAATTACCTCTCAGGATTTGAAATTTTACCGCTGAAACAAAAGTAAGATGAAAGATATGTGCATACCAAAACATTGTGCCCTTTTGCAATTTCCCTTCTACGTGTATTACTTGGATCTTTAAACACTCAACTAGGAGCTAAACCGATTCAACTGTATGTATAAAATGTAAAATTGGAAATGCCACAAAATCAACGTGACCTTTCAAGGATAACATTTCCCACAATTGTTTAGTTAATACTAGGAAAACACTTCAGTGTTTAAAGCATAATTTTCATGTGTAATATTTTTAGCAACTATAAAAGCAAATACAGAACAAAGCACTTAAAGATCAACTACATTTTAAACTAAAACTGCAATTAATTTTAAACTACTACTTTTTCTGCAGTAGTTCATTACACATGTGTTAAACATTCTGTATTAACGTGCTCTACTATTCAAATGGGAAGAATGTAACCACCACCATACCACCCAAGTCACCTCCTACAACTGGTAAGGGCCTATTAGTGTAACAAGCTTCCCACCAATTTATCCGTATTAGTTTGCTTGAGAACAAAAATATGTGTTGGCCAAGGGGCTAGAATAATCCCTCTCTGTGTGCCAAAACCACTCTTGATTAATCCTAAAGTACTGGTTCAACAGCGTGTTTTCTAACCAATCAGATTCTTTAGTCAAAAATAACAATAAAAATTAGACAGTCAGCTAGGCATGGTGGCTCACGCCTGTAATCCTAGCACTCTGGGAGGCCGAGCGGAGCGGGCAGATTGCTTGAGGTCAGAGTTCGAAACCAGTCTGAGCAAGAGCAAGACCCCATCTTTACTATAAATAGAAAGAAATTAATTGGTCAACTAATATATAGAAAAACTCAGCCAGGCATGGTGGCGCATGACTGTAGTCCCAGCTACTTGGGAGGCTGAGGCAGAAGGATTGCTTGAGCCTAAGAGTTTGAGGTTGCTGTGAGCTAGGCTGATGCCACGGCACTCGCTCTAGCCTGGACAACAAAGCGAGACTCTGTCTCAAAAAAAAAAAAAATAGACAGTCAATGATACTACCACAAAATTAAATGTTGTACGATAGCAAACGTATAGTCTTTATATCTTCAGATCCAATCATGTATTTGTTAAAAGATACGCAAAACTTACCCCAAAAAAGAATCACACTTCAGATAAACCACAAAATTTTTTTTATTCCATAATCAAATAAAAATCCATGAGAATATATGTCTTTTCCCTTTGACTACTTTAAGTCTTTCCAATAGAAGGTGAATAGAAAATACTTTTTCTCAGACTTTTTTCTTCACCTTTTCTAGCAGGAAAGAAAAATTAGCAAGACAAATGAATTCACAATCTACCCCATCTACCTTCATTGAATGGTGTGGATATATATATCCCATAGGCTTTAATACCTGAGAATTAGGGGGGGAAGAAAGAGATAAAAAAATTAACTGAGCAGTGTAATGCCTGGTGAAAGGACAAATTCTATCCTTAAAATTGAGTGTGGTTCCTATTAACTCTTAAGAATTCAATTCATATTTCTTTAATGCAACAAGAGAAAGGGCAAGGCATGAAGAGACAAAACAGCAAAACATCAACAATGCAACTAAATTAGATACCTCACCTGTCACAGAGAAAAATCAATAAAGCCCAATGAGTTTACTTATGAAAAAGCTTTAGAATAAAACATCTTCACCTTTTGTATACTAGACATATTCTGCTCCACTGGCTGGGAGATAGCTAAGAGAAGATGGCCTCTATGGCAGAGGGCAAACAGGACTCAGGCTTACTGTAACAGCAGCAAAACAAGGTGAGAGAAAGCAGTTGGGGAGCAGAGATCTACATTCAACATTCGTAAAATAATGTTATATCGGCTTCTTTTAAAATGGGAAAAAGAATGTAACTGCCCAATCTAAGAATGAAACAGGCAGAATCAGCATGGCAAGGGATAAAACAGAAGGATTAAAGGGGAATGGTTTATACCCCAAACAAAACAAAAGTGAGACAAACTCAAGTAAGAAAAAGACAAAAACCCCAACTGAGACAAAAACCCCAACCCTCTCTCTTATTCTGAGAGACGGAAGTAAGATACAACACCCAGAACAAAGGTAAGTGCAAACAGAAGTCAGGTTCACACACACACACATACTCTCAGAGCAGAAAGAGAAAAAAGGACAATGTATTTTACAATATTAAGAAAAAACTGGTACAATTATTATATGTCAATTTAAAATATTGTTTCAAATGAGAGAGAAAACCAATAAGAAAACAACTATGTCTGGTTGGTCATCTTTGCTCACAAACACTTCCAAAAAACTCCAGAGTAGTCAGTCATCCCAATGGGTACCAGATAGAATCTCATTGTGGTTTTGATAGGGATTTCCCTAACAATTAGTGATGCTGAGCATCTTTTCATGTGCTTACTGGCCATTTTTATACATTCTTTGGAGAAATGTCTATTCAAGTCCTTTGCCCCTTTTTCAGTAAAACTGTTTCTTGTTGAGTTGCAGCTTTTATATATTGTGAATAATTAACCCCTTATCAGATATATGAACAAGAGGATTCTTTTATAATTCATTTTTATTCCCTAATTTCTCAGAGTTGGCTATATGTAATACAGAAGTACATTTTGAGTTGCATATGTTTCACCTTTTTTAAATTTTTACATAATACAAAATTTTAAATACCCAAAAAAAGATATACAATGGAAAATAAGATTCCCTACCAGCCCTGTTCAAGCTACCAAATTCCAATCCCCACAGGCATTTTCCATTTTCTTATAATTCCCTGCAGAGATATTCTATGCATATACAAGAAAATACATCTTAGTCTCCTCTGAAATAATAACCTACTAATTAATACCCATTGTTCCACACCTTACCTTTCTGACTTAATAATATATCTTAAAGATTATTCCACTTCAGTATATATAAAACTGCCTTATTCTTTTTAACTATTAAATATTCCACTATAAGTACTATAATTTATTGATCCCTCTAAAGATGGGTATTTAAGTTGTCTCCAATTGCTGCCAAGAATATCCTTAAATATATATTATTTCACGCAAGTATAAAATCTATAATATACAATCTAGTAGAAGAATCAAAATGCTATGTGTATTTTAAGTTTTGATTGCTATTTCCAAATTGTTCTCAATGAAAATTATACAAATCCATACTCCCATTAGCAGGGATCACACTGCCTAGTCCCCTATTCCCTCAAAGACACTTTATATTTTCAAAATTTGCTTATTTTCCAATTAGGTTTAAAAAATCCATCTCATTAAAGTTTTATTTTACATTTCCCTTATTATGAACTATTCATATTTTTCATCTTTGTTCATTTTTCTATCCAATTGGCCTTTTTCCCCTATAGTTGCTGTTGTTCTTTATATATTTATAAAATTAGTCTTTTTCCTATACTATGAATTACAAATCTTTTTCCTGCTTGTCTTTTGTCTTTTCCTTTCTTGCTTTTTTGATACACTGTTTTCTTTCACTCTTTTTTTAGCAATACAGAATTTTTATACAGTTATGTTTTATTACTCTTTTCTCTAATGGTTTCGGAGCATCTCTTATCTTCTATTCCCACAATCGCCATAGTGAAAATCCTTACTACCTTGCAAGTAAATTAGTTTCACGATTAGTCTACTTTTCATCATCCCCTCTACTTTCCAACCAGTCCTATATACTTGTCATATTATTCTCCCTAAAACACTGCTTGCCATATGGGTCCCCAGTCAAAAATTCTTCAATTATTCCTTCCTTAATGTTTATAAACTATTAAGTGTACATTGTTTATAAATAACTGGGTCTAATATTTAGGTCAACCACAATCTAACTTCAGCTTGTATGTCCCACAGCCCCTTACTGTAGCCAAGTGGTTTACTCATTGATGTTAAATTTAGGAATGAAGGTACTTCCACTACGTCTTTGTTCAAACTGTACCTCCTATTTTGAATGTTCTTCCCTTCCTTCAAAAGTCTGTTCAAGATGATGTCTCTGCTCTCTCCCCAATCACTCAAGATTACCTTGACTCAACAACTGGTTAGTGAGGGCCTACTACATTACACAAAAGTCGACAAATAGATCTTCCAATGAATTTTGTGCTATGGCAGCACACAGCAAGGAGACTGGATAGAGGCCTCTAAATCTTTAAGCTGTAACCTGAAAAAACGAGAAGATAAGACAAGGCCAAGGTAAACAATAACTTATTTCCTATATGTTAGTCTGACTTGAGTGCAAAGTGCTAATGCTAGAGTGAAAAAAAGAAAAAACTGGAGAGGCAAGTGGGGCCAAGTAAGATAGGTCTCTTAGGCCAATTGAAGCAAGTTTCTACCTTTAATCTAAGGACAATTGGAACAGAACCACAGAACCATTTTAAGCAGGAGAGAGGAATTTTACAAAGATCACTAACTGCAATCTTAAGTTTAACCAGCACTTAAGTGTCCACACTTGAAACTGATTCAAATATCAAATATACTCTTATTTACCCAATAAATCAATATTAAACTACTAAGAAATAGAATGCTGCAGAAAGGTGGAATAGAGTAACATGCTGCTCTACTTCTTTGACTAAGAACAATTATTGTCTCTAGTTAACTTCAAACAACCAAACAATCAGACCAAGTTAAAGATGAGACTCCTGATGATAAAAAATCGTAGATGACTTGCCCCACATTTTTTATTACTATAAAATCCAAAACAGAAAAGCATGGACCTCACACTGTGCCATTCTCTACACAATTTCACTCTTATTTCTCCATTTGAAGTAGAAACAGACTGTCATATCCCTTTTATAACCTACTTTCAAGATCTGGGATTAAATGTCCAGGAAGATTTCACGAAATGTCAAGATCATTGAATTTCCCCACATTTAACCTGAGTAGTGAGAAACCAGTTGCAGGAAGAGAATATTATCTATCTCATCACACAGTTCAATTCCCTAAAGTGGCATTCTATGTGCCTGCTACAAAGAAAAGTTGTTCCAAACACAGACATTAAAAAAATTAAAAGTCTGTTCCACTGCATGCTTCTCTAAAATTCCTGTTACATTTTCTTCTCCCCATTCTCAATATCATTGGTCAAATAACACTTAACAGTAATTGTCTGTACCCTTCCTTGTTTGCTGGTGACAATTCCTTTTTGATTTCCCATGTCCACTTTAGGAGTAAATGGTTGAACAGTCACTCTTAATCTTCTGTCCACGGAATATTCCATCATTCTATCTTTGGCCATGTGATGCATTTCAAAGGTAATAAAAGAAAGTTACTTTAAGTTATTAGCAATACAAAAAGTTAAGATTACAACAAACATGTCAATGGTCAATGGTATTAACAGGAGATGACTTTTTTCTTGAAGTAAGTACCGTACATAGAGCATTCTCAAACTCAGAAGTATAAAGTTTTCTCTAATTTTAATTCATCATTATGTCACTGACAATTCCTTTTTAAGTGTTCTAAAGTACAGGGACATTTTTATTGAGACTATAATTGTATTTAATATATCACCTCTCTTGGGAATTCAAATTCACAAGGCTATTTCTATTCTTTTCCCCAGAATCTTTCTATCTAATTCCTCCTTGCCCTAATGGCCTGAACCATATAGAGACTGGTCATAAGATCTTAGAATCTAATCTTTTCTTCCCAAAAATAAGAAATTATGTGTCTCTGACTCCATACAGAATGTGGCAATATAATTCATGCTATTGGAAGGAGGACTAACATCTAAAGCTGACAACTAGGTAATAAATAAGATTAGGAGCCAAGCACACAAGCAGAATACCCCAAAGTGCATACCTTTCACAGGAAGACACAGGCAGGCTTAATCAATGAGACATTTTCAGTAAAAAATACAGTCATTTTTTTTCTCAGATACACATAAATCACCTTCTTTTCAGCAGTATTGCCTGGTTAGCCCCAAATCATTATTTCCTTTCTTTAATTGTCTACAAAACTAAAAAAAATTTTAAAGTTGATTACAGTAACCAAGTCTGACTCATAAACCAAACAATTCCTCACATTTCTTTATGAGTTAAAATTCACACAGTTCTCACAAACAGCTCATATAGTCCCCTCAAAAATAACCTATGAAGTATGTGTTACCTCCATTTTCCCCAAAAGAAAAGGAAGTTCAGAGACAAAAAATGACTTGTTCATGTTCACACAACTGGTAGCAGAACTAGCACTTGAATAAAGGTCTTCATACTCCAATTCCATATCCTTTTCACTATATGTCGCCACTGTATTATCTGGAAACTTACATTTAATGTCTATTTTTCAAGCCTTAATACAAAGGTTTTAACTGAATGTTTACAGTATTAATATCACATAGTCATGTACACCAGACAAGTCTCAAGCAATTAGTCTTCTAATGCAGCAGTCTCCAACCAGGGACTGGTTGGCACCAGGGACTGGTTGCATGGAAAACAATTTTTCCACGGACCAGGGGGGTTGGGCAAGGTTTGAGGATTAAACACGTTACATTTATTGTGCACTTTATTTCTATTATTACATTGTAACATATAATGAAATAATTACACAACTCACAATAGGTTGGGGACCCCTGTTCTAATGTATTGTCATAACTCATGTGTTCAGACTACAGGACTTCTCTTACCCATGAACTTGTACTCATAAAAAGTACGAGCTAATTTATTTATAAAGTTCTTCAAACTACCCTTACATAATAACAATGCTAAATAGTATTTAACAAAACTAAATTACTAATAATTAGTCAGTCTTTAATCTGACACTAATAAAACTCTTACTCAAGCAACTATCAAATAAAATAAGCTGCTGGAAAAACACCAAGATACTTTGTAAATAATCTACCACATCAGGCAAACTAAAAATAAAGGCAAAAAAGGCTCCATACTGTATGATTCTATGACATTCTGGAAAAGGCAAAACTTTTTACTGGAGACAGTAAAAAGATCAGAGGTTTGCTGGGTCTAGGGGAAGGGCGGGATGAATAGGCAGAACATGGGACTTTTAGGGCAGTGAAAACACTCTTCATGATACTATAATGGTGGATATATGATCATTACACATTTGTATAAACTCATAGATTGCACAACGCCAAGAGTGAACCGTAAACTATGGACTTTGGGTAACAATGGTGTGTCAATATAGGTTCATCAACTAACAAACATATCACTCTGTTGAGGGGATGTTAATAGTTGGGGAGGCTTTGGGGAGTGGCAGAGGGTATATGGGAAATCTCTGTATCTTTTACTCCATTTTGCTATGAACTGAAAATGAGCTAAAAAAAATAAGTCTATTAAAAAAAAGGCAAATATCTGTGGCAACTTTAATCTTTTCCTAACAATCATCACTTCACAGTTCCCCTATTAGCTTCTCAGTAAGGAGCACCAGAGCTTCAGTGCAACTCTCTTTTACACCCCCACTGCTCATCGCAACACCTGCTCCACCCCCCTTGTAGCCTACTCATCCTCTGTCATCAGCATACTAAGTCCAAAGACAGGAAGGGAGTTAGGTTCAGACAAGAGTCCTGGAGAAGGCAGGTAGTGAGGCTAAGGAAGCAAAGGATTCCTAAAGAGGGAAATCAGCAGGACAATCTGCGGGAGAGAGCAAAAAGGAGAAAAGAATCTGAGTTGCTCTGAATTTTTTTGTTCTACGTAGTGGGAAAATAATATGAAATGAAATTATCCTAAAATACAGAATGTGATGACATCACAAACATTTCCTTTCTTTAGACATCTTTGCAGTATGCAATTTCAAAGCTAGAACTTCACGTGTTTACAATGTGTCCTCCAGCTACAACCAAGATGATTTTTCAAAAGGTGACTGTAAATGCCACATTTTTCAACAGAAAGATATATAAAAGTGTGTGTCAAAGTGCCCATCTCTCAAAATAAACTTGTAGTAAATTGCAAAGATTAAATTTTTATGATTTATTACATGTTTGTACCTTCTGGGTATTTTTAATCTAAGAAGTCAAAAACATGCTGAGTTACCAAACTGAGCAGAAAGAGTTCAACAAGACTTTCAAAGTCACATATGAATGACTGTTGGGGCGGGGGGGGGTGTTTGCTTGCTTGCTTTGGTAATCAGTGAGGAAGCCAGAATAAGCAACTAGCAGTCCAAACATCTGAGTTATTTAGGACAGGTCAGGGCTCCAGTGGCAAATCAAGGGCCCATAAGACAGGTTTAAAGATGGTTCCGGCAGGATTTGCCACCACCATCATCACCATCACCTCAGCAGAACACAACCCTCTTCATCTGCAATTTCAGGGAGGCACAAAGGCTGCAGTTCTTCCAGCAACCCAATTCAGTTCACCAAATACTGATTAAGCACCATGAAGCAGAAAGCATTTGTGCTAAAGGTGCTGGGGGACATTGAACAACAGTAACATGTGGCCCCTACCTTAAGAAGTTTCCAGTTCTTAAGATAAGAACTGGATCCAGTTTATATGGTAAAACTGTAATCCAGGCCAGGCAGAGGAAGTACCAAAAGAAAGGTACAAAGAACAAGACATTCAGAGATTTTTATCAAGATTCTCTAGGGTGAAACCTGAGGATATTACTCAGGTGACCAACAGGTTCTTGCTACAGTCACTGCTTGTATTTATAATTTTCTCCCATTCAACATACTACTTCTAACACCAGAAGATGTTAAAACCTGAAAAATACCTTTTTGTTCTAGCTTATTATTAAAGGGAGAGATTTCCTGAATATAAAACATGTTAAAGATATAAGATAAAATAATTTTTTAAAAAAAGAAGGAAAAGAT
This sequence comes from Mirza zaza, assembly GCA_008750895.1. Lineage (NCBI taxonomy): Eukaryota > Metazoa > Chordata > Mammalia > Primates > Cheirogaleidae > Mirza > Mirza zaza. Next base: position 3,452 of record VSMD01094857.1, on the reverse strand, counting down.
TGGAGCAGGCAAAGGGTGAAATAATGCTAACATGACACAAAGCAAAATAATTCAACTTCCATTCAGACTCAATTTTATTGGTCTAGGAGAACAGTATCACTTTTATATCTCATTTACATGCTGCTTTAATGGTTTTCAAAGGACTCACATAAATTCTTAAATGAAACTCGAAACTATCCTACGCCAGATAGATGCTGTTATTATCTCAGGTAGCCGACCCTCACAAGATAACCCCCATTGGTTCTTGCTCTTCTCCTTGTGTAGTCCCCTCCCACACTGAATCAAGGCTGGTCTGTGAGACCAATGATATACCTCAGAAATGATGGTGTGTAACTTCCAACTTCCAAGGATAGGTCATAAAAGGCATTACAGTTTCCACTTTGGCCTCCTGGATCTCTCTCTGGGGAAAGCCAGCTCCCATGGCATGAGGACACCCGTGGAAAGCCCCTCGTGGAGAGGAACCAGCTTACAACACCAACTTGCCAGCTATGTGAATACACCACCTTGGAAGTGAACCTTTTAGCCCTAGTCATGCTCTGATAACTGCAGCTCCAGCTGACATCTGACAGCCACCTCAGGAGATCCTGAGCAGGGAGGCACCCCAAACTGCTGACCCACAGCAACCATGAAATGACAAACAATTAGGGTTTTCAGCTACTAGGTCTTTGATAAGTTACAAAACAACGAAGAACTAATGCATCCCAGTTTTACATACGAGGCTCAGAAAGGTTAACTCCCCTAACTATCATATGGGCATGAGCAGAGAAACCAGGTCTAGAACCCAGTCTTTAGGCTTTAGGTTCAATTTTGTCATTAAACAACACCACTTCTCAATCAAAATAAGGCCTAAGGATGATCATTCCTATATGATTATATGACTGACACTAATACTCAGGCTTCCCACCATACACAGACATAGCATATGTCCTTGTATTCTTAACAGACATAATGGGACCTACAATATAATTGAATTTTTGGTGCTCCACGGTACTCTATAGAGTGTTTACTAGCTTCTAGAAGTTTATTATTTTTTTAATGTATACATCTTCAAGATAAACACCTAACATGTTTACAGAATTTTAATACTAAAAATTACATTACTGACATTGAGAATATTTATACACTTTACAATCTTAATTACAATAAACATTTGTGTAATTTTAAACAGTTAGAATTAATATGCCACACTGGAAATGCTCAACTGCTGACTGTCTAAGGATTTTCTTTTTCAATTTAGACTTCGACATTTTTATAGCAATATAAAAATGTAGTAAAATATATCAAAATTCTCATAATGATGAAATATTAGATCCAAATCCATAAAACAGTTACTGTCTTGCAGGACAAGGTGGCCAGCTCTTAGCCTGATCACTTCTGAAGAAGGTCAACAGAACATTTTTCTTCCTTTTAGAGACAGGGTCTCACTCTCACCCAGGCCGGAATGTGGAGGCAGGCTCATAGCTCACCGTAACCTTGAACTCCTGAGCTCAAGCGATCCTCCCACCTCAGTATCTCAAGTAGCTGGGACTACAGGTGCCTGTACCACACCTGGCTAATTCTATTTATTTATTTATTTTTTAGAGACACGGTGTTGCTATGTTTCCCAGGCTGGTCTCGAACTCCTGGCCTCAAGCAATCCTCCCACCTCAGCATCCCAAAGAGCTGGGATTACAGGTGTGAGCCATCACACCTGGCCCAGAACATTTTATTGTTACAACCACATCTATATATGATATTCCTTCACATAAATCTCCTCTTTTGACCTGTACAACTTTGTAAGACCCACCATCCTGTCTTCCACCGAATGATGGGCTTAGTGAAGTTGAGGTAACTTAACTAAGGACACACAGCTATTAAAAGGAATTGGAAGAATCTAATTTTTTAGCTCTCAATCCCAACCTTTTCTTCTAAACTGTGTTTTAAGCCCAGTGGTTCTCTACCCTGCCTGGCATTAGAACACCTAGGATGCTTTGAAAAATATCAGTGCCTAGACCTCATCTCCCAGATATTGTGATTTAATTGCTCTGGTCTGTGTTAGCTGTCTAATATATAAGAAACCAGTGGTGATAAATTAATGGAAAGTTTATGCCACAAAGGGAGAAAAATGCTGATTATTTCTATATGTAAGCTGAAACATCTTTATCCCTTAGGAACTCACTCAAGGACAAAGTTACCTTGCAATAAACTAAGCAAAACAAAAAGGAAGAGGAGGTGAGAAACCTAAAACCCTTCTGTTGCTATCATGGGGCCATCAAGGAATATTTTATTCACCTAATCTCACTCCCTAAACTTCACCACACCATACTTCGAGCTGTAGCTTAAGCACCACCTCCTCTGTGAAGGCTTCAGGATCGCACAAAATAAAGAAGTCCATTTTTTGCACCCATCCTACCTTGAACTCTACCTCCTGATATAACAGCATACATTGCACCTCAAGGCATTTGTTTCTTTATATATCCATTTCTCTCACTGCCCTGAAGGCTTCTTAAGAGCAGATCGCTATCTTATTCAACCTTCCCATCTTATTTATCTTTAGATCCAGAGCCTCAAACATAGCAGATACTAATAAGTCTTGGCTACACTTAATGATTTTTGTTTGGTATGGTTATTTCCCCCTATTCTCCTAGTAGACATTCCTGTGAAATTGTTTAACTTTTAATGAAGGAAAGTGGACTTTTTTCTCACAACTGGATTAGGTTAGAGAATAATGTATGCAAAAAGGCCAACATGGTGAGAGCAAGACAGCAGTGAACTGAGCCAGGAAAGAGTAGAGTGGACAGGACATTTAGGGGTGGGGCCAGATATGAATTTAAAAAGCAGGGAAGGATTAGGCAAATAAAGAGGCAACAACCTGATTTTCATTCATAAGAAAATATGATAAACAAGGAATCTAGAATACAAGCAACTATATTTTCAACATTTCCCTTTCTATGGGGTTCCTTCCTTGTAGCATATAAACACGCCTCTCCTCAGTGCTTCTCATTCTCGGGCACATGGTAGAATCCCCTGGTGAGCTTTTAAAAAACCCCAGCTGATATCTTTACAAGGTGATGATTTCATTTCCTTTGGGTATAACCCACAAGAGGGATTGCTGGATTATATGGTTGTTCTATTTTTAATTTCTTTAGGAACCTCTATACTTTTTCCATAATGGCCATACCAATCTACATTCCCACCAACAGTGATCAAGTGTTCCCTTTTCTCCATACCCTCACCAACATTTATCTCGTCTTTTTGATAATAGCCATTTAATGGGTGTGAAGATATAAAAACAACCTAAGTGTCTGCCAACAGATGAATAAAAAAAGAAACTATTATGTATGTATATATATCTATACACACACACACACACACACACACACACACACACACACACACACCATGGGCTATTATTCAGCCTAAAAAAAGAAAGAGATCCTGCCATTTGCCACATAGATGAACATAGAGGACAT